>CALSCP010002404.1:32841-42843 GCA_943704425.1 Ministeria vibrans ATCC 50519
TTATTATTATTATTATTATTATTATTATTATTATTATTATTATTATTATTATTATTATTATTATTATTATTATTATTATTATTATTATTATTATTATTATTATCATCATCATCATTATGATTATGACTATGGTTATTATTATGATTATTAATTTACTGTTGCGGCCGGCTTTTATCCGGCTGTGCTCTCTATGTTGACGATTTTTCTACCAAAGACATTTACTTTTCATTTTTTATGCAATGTTGTGCGGAAAGGCCGGCCGAAGACTCACCTTTAAGCATCAACTTTTCATGTGTTTGTAGCGCTGTCTGCGAATGATTGTCGTGATTGACTTTGAGGATGGCACACGACAGACGGTGGAGACGGGCGAAGGGTGGGAGACGGGCGAAGGACCGGTGGTGTACGACTCGCTGTACAACGGCGAGTGGTATGACGCGCGTCTCGAGCGTCCCGGGTGGGCTTCGGCGCAAGGCGACGGCGGCAGTTGGGCTCAGGCTGCCGTGGTGTGGGGTCCGCCGGGCGTGCTGTCACCCTCCTTCCAATATCCCATCCGTGTCACGCAAATCATCGAGACGGTGCGCATGACTGAGCCTTCACCCGCTACCTATGTGTACGACTTTGGCGTCAACTTTGCAGGAGCAGCGCGTTTGCGCGTGAAAGGCCCTCGTGGCACACGCGTCGTCCTGAAGTTTGCCGAAAAGCTGCACAATCCGCCGCACAACGACGGGAACATCGACATGGGCAGTCTGCGCGTAGCCAAAGCCACCGACACGTACATTCTCAAGGGCGATCCCGACGGCGAAGTTTACGAGCCCTTCTTCGCCCAACACGGCTTCCAGTTTGTCCAGGTATTAATTAGTATAATAATTATATTATTAGTTTGTTTTGTGTTGTTTTGTTCTCAAGCAAGGGTGTGCGTGCACATACACCTATGACAACTTGCAATTTCGCAGATGACGGGCTATCCGGGCGAACCCACCCTCGACGCACTCTCTGGACTGCACTACCACACAGCAGCGCCTCGTCGCGGTGGAGTCTTTTTCACCGGTGGCTCAGCACACATTCTTAATGCAGTGCAGCGTGCGAACGAGTGGGCCATCCGCTCGAACATGATGAGTCTGCCCACAGATGTACGATCACACCTATAAGAAAAAAAAACAGATTGCTTTTGCCTTCTAATATTGCCATGTTTTTTATTTTGACAGTGTCCTCAACGCGACGAACGTCTTGGCTGGATGGGCGACGCGTCCGTCACATGTGACATGCGCGACATGACTTTTGACACCGAGTCTTTTGATCGCAAATTCCTTCAGGACATTCGCGACGAACAGGTTTGTGTGGGCGATGTTTTCCTTTGTGCGACCTTTGTGCGATGTTATGTGTATTGTGAATGTGATTGCTAGTGCGTCTTGCGTCTATGTGGATGGCGATGTTGTTTTTTTGTATGGGCGCATGTAAAAATTAATAATAATTATTATTATTGATAATAATTATGTAATAATTAATGTTATAAATTATAATGTGAATCAAGTATTCGTGTGTTGCTCACTATGAGCACTTTTGTAGAATAAGACGGGTGCAGTTCCAGAGGTTGTGCCATTTGTTAAATATGGACAAGCACCGCCAGACCCCACTTGGAGTGGAGCGTATCCTCAGGTATACATACTAAAGCAAAATAGAGAGAAAGAGAGGAGAAAGAAAAAAAGTGAGTGAGAGAGCGGAAAAAGAAACAAAGTGAGAGAAGGGAGTAAGAAACAAATAATGATTAGTGATACAGAGAGAAACAAATCAAAGAGAGGGCGGGGAGAAGAAACAAAGACGAAAGGTTGAAGGAGAGAGGGAAATCTGATAAGAGAAGTGAACGTGATTTGACACGAATGAGAAAAGGAGTGTTATATAAAAATGAATTGAAGGGAACACGGTACAAATTTAATAATAATACTAAAATAATAATTATTATTATTATTGTTTTTTTTTTTTTTTTTTTTTGTAGTTTGCTTACACGTTACTACTGTATTTTGGGGACACGGACACGGCCCTTGACCACCTTCCGATGCTAGTCATGTACACGAACCACTGGAAGGGTATTTGCGACGAGTACACTATGAAGAACATGTTCTTCCATCAAGGGTATATACGCCATTCCCGCCATGGAACCCACACACACACACACACACACACAACACACACACACACACACACTCACTCACTCACTCACTCACACACACACACACACACACACACACTCACTCACTTACTCACTCACACACACACACACACTCACTCACTCACTCACTCACTCACTCACACACACACACACACACACACTCACTCACTCACTCACACACTCACACACACATTCTCTCTTTCTTTTTTCTCTCCTCTACCTCCCTTAGTGACTGGATTCCTCCGCCGCCCAATGCCAAAATCAATCCACACGAACTGTCGTCGTTTGATCTGGTGCACAATACTGAGCAGGTGGCGTTCATTGCGCGCCACATGGGCGACACGGCGACCGCCGACCGTCTCGATGCGATGGCCGCCGACTTCCGCACTGAGTTTCACGACACGTTCTACGCCAACGGGTCGTATGCAGGTGGCATGCAGGGCGAACTGGGTCTTCCGTTGTACTTGGGCAACGTCAACAGCCCCAGCGAATACCAGCTCATCCTCGACAAATTGACACACGACATTCTCATGGAAAACGACGGTCATGTCACGAGCGGCCAGGGCAGCACAAAATATCTCTTTCTTGCTCTGTGCAAGTGGGGACGCCACGATCTCGCTGTGGGAATGCTCGAAAAGACAGACTATCCCGGGTGTACAACTCTAGTTTTTGTTTTCTTTGCGACTGTCATCTGACTTTTTTGTTCCTCGTTTTTTTGAAACCGATATAGGGGGATATATGCTGTACAACGACTTGGAGCCTGCAACGTCGATTTGGGAGCGCATGGATGCACCCTTTCAGGACAATACCATGAACAGCCGAAACCACCACGTACGCACCCCACCCACTCTTAGTACTACTAAGTTTATTATAATAATTTGTTTTTATTATAATTTTATCACATCCCATGGCCAGGCCTGGGCGCAGGTGGGCGCTGCTGTCTACGAGTACTTTCTGGGACTGCGACCCGATCCCAATGGTCGCCTGGGCTTTGTCGATTCCATTATGGAGCCTGGAAAGGTGCTGGCAGTGACCGCAGGTCAGATCACAATCAGGGTAGTACTGAAGTCTATTACTGTTAATACGAATAATAATACTACTTATAATAATAATACTAATAATAATTATTATTATTATTATTATTATTATTAGTATTCGTATTATTTTTATTATTATTAATTATTATTTCTGTGTATTCTGAGAATATTATTTTGTTATTCTTTTATTATTATTATTATTATTATTATTATTATTGTTATTATTATTAATAAATGGGTTGTATTCTTCTTCTTCTTATTATTAATATTTTTTATTTTTCTTATTTTTCTTATTATCATCATCATCTTATTCTGATACTTAGCCTCGGGGTATGTGGAGGCGGCGCACGGCAATGTGACACTGTCGTGGGAGCGATCGGGCGCGACACAGTGTGGCCGTGCTCAAGAGAACGGGACAATGGAAGTGACATGTGGCGCCGAGGGAGGGACCATTGAGGAGGTGGTCTTTGCTTCGTTTGGACAGCCTGTGGGGACATGTGGCGATGCGGCGGTGCACCCATCGTGCTATTCGGAGCAGTCGCATGTACTGGCGGTGGTGCAGGCTGCATGCGTGGGCAAGGCTGAGTGTGCGGTGGTGGCGAGCCAGGCAGTCCTTGGTAACATTGCCAATGCTACGCATGTGTGTCGCCTTCCCTTGCCCAACCATGACACGCCGAGTCTGTGGGGCCTTGTGCAGGTACGCTGCTCGGTGCACACGCCCACGTTGCGTGTTCATGCTGGCGTGCCCGTTGGTGGCGCCTCCACGGTTATCATGCCTGTAGGCGCAGCCATGTCGAAGGGCGCGCTGATCACGGTCAATGATGCGCCCGTCTGGAAGGACAATGCCTTTATTGCCGGTGTACCCGGCGTAGTGGCGGGCCATGAAGATCCCACGACGCACGACGTCCTCCTTCGTGTTCTCTCGGGCCAGTTTGACCTGCACCTCACGACTGTTCTCGCCAGCCTCTCTCGCTTGCCCGTCGTCTCTCGTCAGGACAGCGACGACGTTGTGACGCTCGCGTGTGCCTCGAGCGACGCCATCATTGATAGCGTCACGTTTGCATCGTACGGTTTGCCCCACCTTGACCGCACGACCGGCGTGCCTCATCGCCATGCGCACTGTCACACCCCCTCCGCCTTGCGCATTGCTCGACGCCACTGTGTGGGTCGTCGACACTGTCGCATTGCGCTGCGTGAGTTTGGGCCTATGGGCTCTGCGTGTCGTGCTGCACCCGCCTCCCTTCGTGCTCTCCTGCTGGCCCACTGCTTCTCCAAACCCCTTTAAAATACAAAAATAAAAGAATAAGAAAATAAATAGAGAACGAAATCGAGAGCTGTACTCAATGTCAAAACAAAGCTATATACAAACAGCAATGTAATAATTACGACGATTCCGGCGTAGACTTCAAGACGAGAATGTCTCGAAAGAAATGGACCCACTGAATACTGATACACCCATGAGAACTTGAGAAGAATGTACGGAGACCCTGCAGACGGCAGTCCCCGGCGCACCACTAACATCAATATACGATCAGTCATCATCATGATTAATTATTACATTACTGATGATGCAAAAATCACAGGTCATCGTGATGCACAGCCAAACGACTATAAAACATTCCGATCAAATCCATTTCAAATCACTTTTCTTCTACTCTTTCCCAGACTTTCACACACCACTCCTATCGGTACCCACACATGTCTTTCCCTTTTGATTGTCCTTTTTTTCTTCTTTTTTTTCTTTGTGTTTTTCTTTTCTTTTTACACTCTCACGCCATTTTCTGCGCGTTGGCGCACACTAACTGGGCTCCATTATGCACCCTCCTCTGCCTACACCGACTCCTCTGCTTTCTGCACAACGTTTTGATCCTCTTTCGCTAAGTTTGACTCTTTTTTTTTCTTCTTTTTTTTCTCTCGTTAGAAATGTCGAAAATGAGCTCATCATCGAGTGATTCCAAGGCTCAGCAGAACCTGTACCGGATCCCCCCGTACTTCTACATCCATGGTAAGTGCTTGCGGGCGCTGCTGGCCTGTGCGCTGTCGTTTGGCTCATTCGCTCTCTCTTTTCCGCAGTTCTTGACCAGAACAGCAACATCACCCGTGTTGAGGAGGGTCCCATGACCTTTATCCGCCAGGACAACGAGAAAGTCATCATTGGACCCGAACGGTATGACAAATCCTCTTTTTTTTTTTTTTTCTGCTGACTCACTCTCTTTTGTTATTATATTTTTATATTATTGTATTATTGTTCTTTTGATGGATTAGGATGATCACTGTGCCGCCTCGTCATTACTGCATTGTGAGCAACCCTGTGCTTCGTGACGAGAAGGGCGATGTCGTGTTTGCCCATGGACAGGCCAAGCTCCGCTACGGCGACACAGAGATTCGCTTGACACAGGTGAGAAACAATATGATTTTGTTATTATTATTGTCGTATTATTTATATCCACTAATGAAACATTCTCCACATAGGAACCTTTCCCGCTGTACCCCGGCGAGAATGTGGTGAAGCAAATTACAGCACTGGCCATTGTGAATGCAAACGCGGCGCTGCGTCTGCAGGCAGTGCTCGACTTCGCCGACGAGAAGGGCATCGATCGCGTCGCGGGCGACGAGTGGCTCTTTGAGGGTCCCGGCACCTATCTGCCGCGCGTCGAGGTGCAAGTGGTGGAGACACTGCGCGCCACCATTATCCGCCCACAGCAGGCGCTGCGTCTGCGCGCCCGAAAGGATTGCACTGACCGCGAGGGCAACAAGCGCGTCACCGGCGAGGAGTGGATTGTGCGCAAGGTGGGTGCCTACCTGCCGGGTGCTGACGAGGAGGTTGTCAAGACAGTCGATGCCTTTGTGCTGACCGACAAGAAGGCGCTGCATCTGTCTGCGACGCGCTCTTTTGTCGACGACTACAAGGTGGAGCGCAAGAGCGGCGAGGAGTGGCTCATCACGCTCAAGGACACCGAGACGCACATTCCCAGCGTCTACGAGGAGGTCATTGGCGTCGTTCCCATCACGACGCTTACCAACCGCGAGTACGCGATTGTGGTGGACCCCGTTGGCGAGGATGGCAAGCCGCAGCTGGGCCAGAAGAAGTTGGTGCGCGGCGAGATGTCCTTCTTTTTGCTGCCGGGAGAGTCACTTGAGGGTGGCGTGCAAGGTCTGTTTGTCCTTGGTGAGGACGAGGGACTCATTTTGCGCGCGAACGAACAGTTTAAGGAGGGCAACGTCGCACGCGAGCCCGGCGACCGCTGGATGATTCGCGGTCCCGCCGAGTACGTGCCACCCTGTGCCGTCACCGTGGTGCAGAAGCGCAAGGCGATTCCCCTCGACGAGAACGAGGGCATCTACGTGCGTGACACCAAGACGGGCCGCGTGCGCTCCGTGTGCGGACAGACCTACATGCTCAACGAGAACGAAGAGCTCTGGTCCAAGGAACTGCCCAAGGCCATTGAGGATCTGCTCGCTGGTGGTCGCGACCCCGTGGCCGATCGCAACGCCAAGGGTTCCTCGTCCGCGTCCAGCTCGTCCTCTGGGTCAGCGGGCGCCACAAGCACAACCAAGCGCGACAAGACACGCGTCATCAACTTCCGCGTGCCCCACAACGCCGCCGTGCAAATCTACGACTACAAGGAGAAGAAGGCACGCGTCGCCTACGGTCCCGACCTCGTCATGTTGGGACCCGACGAGCAATTTACGCAGCTGTCGCTCAGTGGCGGCAAGCCCAAGCGCCCGAACCAGATTCGCTCGCTTGTGCTCCTGCTCGGCCCCGACTTCTGCACCGACGTTATTACCATTGAGACAGCCGACCATGCGCGCCTCCAACTGCAGCTGTCGTACAACTGGCACTTTGACGTTGACCGCACTGGCGAGTCGGCCGACGCCGAAAAGATCTTCTCGGTGCCCGACTTTGTGGGCGACGCATGCAAGGCGATTGCGAGTCGCGTGCGCGGTGCCGTCGCCGCTGTCAACTTTGACGACTTCCACAAGAACTCAGCCAAGATTATTCGCTCGTCCGTCTTCGGCGTGTCCGAGGACGGCAAGGTGCGCGACCGCTTCTGCTTCCCGGCCAACAAGCTGGTGATCACGTCGATTGATATTCAGTCGGTGGAGCCGGTGGACCAGCGCACGCGCGACGCCCTTCAAAAGTCGGTGCAACTTGCCATTGAGATTACGACCAACTCACAGGAGGCGACGGCGCGCCACGAGGCGGAGCGACTCGAACAGGAGGCCAAGGGACGTCTGGAGCGCCAGAAGATCAACGACGAGGCGGAGGCAGAGAAGTCACGCAAAGAACTGCTTTTGCTACAGGCGGCGTCGGCAGCCGTCGAGAGCACGGGTCAGGCCAAGGCGGAGGCACAGTCGCGTGCTGAGGCTGCCCGCATTGAGGGCGAGGCGGCCGTCGAGCAGGCGCGTCTCAAGGCGCAGGCAAGCGAGATTGAGGCGCAAAGCGAACTGACCCGTCTCACCGAGGCTCGCGGTGCCGAGAACAAGTACATTGGCGAGACGAACGAAATGGAGATTGCCAAATCGCAAGAGATGGCCAAGATTGAGACGGGCAAGTTCAAGTCGATGGTGGATGCACTCGGAGCGGACACACTGCGTGCCATTGCGACGGCAGGCCCTGAGATGCAGGTCAAGCTGCTGCAGGGTCTGGGCATCAAGAGCACTCTCATTACCGACGGAAACTCCCCCATCAACCTCTTCCAGACCGCTCAGGGTCTTATTGGCGGTGCGACTGGCCAGCAGTGATGAGCAGTGGTTCTTTTTTGTTCTCTTATTATTTTTCTTCTTCTCAGTACATACACAAGCATTATTATCCAACCACTAATAAATTTTAAGAATACTGCAAATCAATAATAATGATAATGATAATTATAATAATAATAATAATAAAATGAATAAGAATGATAAAAATAATAATAATAATAATAATTCTACTCCTCCAACTCCCATTTCCATTCCACTGACTGATTCACAATTTTGACCGACTGTCCGACTCGGGCGACTCCTCACTCAGTGATTTTTTTGTATCTTTTCCCTCTGTGAGTCGATGCAAGTTGCCACACTGCTGGTGGTGGTGGTGGCCACGACCTTCACGGCTCTTTTGCTCCCGGCTGGCGTCAATGCGGCCGCACAAGTCACTCAAAAGGTACAGTGGAAGTAAAAATGGGTTCTTTCGAGCACTTCCATGGTACGCTGCATCGCAATTCGCGTATGATTGTCTTTGCAAAACTCACTCAAGGCAACTGTCCTCGATTGAAGCTGGGAGTTGTCTTACGTCAACGAGATGTCAACTCACGTCAAAAAAAAAAGAAAAAAAAAAACATCGGAGTTGGCTGATAAGTCGAAAGACACATACAATATACGTTACAGACGTGGATGAGATCTAAATTGACTTGCAATTGGCAACTATACGCTGCTCCATCGATTTGTTTCTGGCAATTTCGTTTTTTTTCGTGTGTTCAGTCTCAAATCCGTCTCGCCACGTCCTGTCTTCAAATTGCGATTGACACGCATATTACGTGAGTCAAGAGGTGGGCAACAGCACAGCGTGCAGGGGGCGTGTTGTATCTTCTTTCTGGACGAGATCAAGCGTGTTTTTCCACGGTACTCAGCACAGGGTGTTACGGGACCTTTGTGGGTTTGATTGCAACCGCAAGCGATATCGCCGCCTTGCCTCAAGGGCTTGGTGTCGTACGTCGTCGACGTCTCCCATGTTCTTGCGAATGTCGTGATGCACTAGTAGTGGAAAGCTAGGGCGTCAGAAATTGCATTAGTCAACCCTTGCTTTTGAGTTCGACTCGAACTCATGGATGATCTCCTCCAACGGTCCATGATCATCGAAACTCATCCTCATGTTTTCCTCCAACTCTCTTTTAAAACTGTTAGAATAGCTTGGATGTCGTTGGCCTGACGACTGGTACTAAGCTGGAGGAGGTGATCAATACTAATGCTGGTATGGAAAGAATATTATTATTATTATAATTATTCTCTTCGACTGATCAAGACGACTTTTTTTTTCAACCCACACCAGAGGTCAAGGCGGATTCAAGCGACAGGATCGCTCGTGCCACTTCTTCGCAACATGATACCACTTCTCATTCTGGGGTCAAGGCGGATTCAAGCGACAGGCTCGCTCGTGCCACTTCTTCGCAACATGATACCACTTCTCATTCTGGGGTCAAGGCGGATTCAAGCGACAGGATCGCTCGTGCCACTTCTTCAGAGCGTCAAGGTACGTGGTGGGTACAGACAGAGAAGCAAAAGCATGAATTGTTCCCCCTAATATAAAATATCCCCCCTCCCTCTATACATGTGTATACACCTCTGGCTCTTTTTTCCCACAGCGGGTTCTTCACACGACGTCGAGGTCAAGGCGGTTACGAGCGACTCGCTTGCGGCCACTTCTTCGCAAAGTGAAGGTATGTACAACTAAAATTAAAAAAGAAACGAATTCGAAAAAACTCCCCTGTAATTAATTGGTTTTTTGTTCATGCATACGTATATGTGCAGCGGGTTCTTTACAGGACGAGGTCAAGGCGGCTACGAGCGATTTGCTTACGGCCACTTCTTCGCAAAGTGAAGGTACGACGTGCAACAGAGAAACCTCAAGAAGCGAGTTGTAATTAACCCCTTTGCTTGTATCGCTTTTTCCACAGCGGGTTCTTCACAGAACGAGGTCAAGGCGGTTTCGAGCGACTCGCTTGCAATCACTTCTTCACGACGTGAAGGTATATTATTATTATTATTATTATTATTATTATTATTATTATTATTATTATTATTATTATTATTATTATT
>CALSCP010002411.1:0-57846 GCA_943704425.1 Ministeria vibrans ATCC 50519
TTTTTTTTCGCACTTTTTCGTCACCGTTTCCCTCTTTTGCAGGTATGATGAACGCCACCCGTCAACTGGGAGAGTCCATTACCGAGATCTACGACGAAGAGTGCAGTGCGCACGATCCCGTAGCTGATTTGGTGGCTGGGTAAGCAACAAGCGACCTTGTTTGGTGGGAGGGTCCGGCGGGTTGTGGCGATGCGGCGGCGCACACGCACTCTCAGCGCGGCAAGGCAACCCACATTCTACCAATGCATATGCATGTGTGTGTGTGTGTGTCTCTCTCTCTTTCTTTCTGTCTTTATTCGTCTCTCGCGTACCGCCGTGAGCCACTCGATAATCGTGATGTGACACTCAACATTGCTTTCTCTTTTCTTTTGATGACACAGTGTCGATTTGATGTGGGCCGACTACCACGCACGGATACAAGAGTTTCTGGTCAACCCTGTGGCCAACTACATGAAGCGCATTCCCGAAATGAAGCAAAAGTAAGCATTGCAGAGAGAAGATTGAACTTGTATTGATGACATATATCATAGAATGGCCAAGTACGAGCGCAAAAAGGTCGACTTTGATCGATACCGACACTCATTGGCTACCATGAAGAACAAGACCAAAGTCAATGACGAAAAGGTGCGGGGAAAAAAGCAAATTTTTAAAGCAAAGATGAATAGTAATAGTTATATTCATTTGGGTTGGCAATGTTTTAGGTTCAACAGGCGGAAGCGTCGTACGAAACAGCCAAGGCTAGCTACGACGAGATTCGCGCTGCTCTTCATGAAGAACTTCCACAGTTCTATGACGATAGAATGGAATTTTACGGAGTACTGCAAAAAAAAAAAAAAAAAAAAAAAAAAAAAACTACATACATTTTTGAGAGAGAATCAAACTGGCGAGTGAGACTTTTGATGAGAGCGCGAACGGACGGGGTTGAGAGATGGGCGAAAGAAGCAATGGTGGGACCATGAGCAGAAAGGAGATGGCGCGACCAAAGGAGGTAGTACTGGAGGTGGGGGGAGGAGGAGAGAGCGTGGGCGAGGTGGGCGAGGAAGCGGGGAAGGTGGACTGGAGGTAGGGCAAGGGCGGTGGCGGGAATGGCGGAGGGCGGGGTGTGCTCGACGGACGCGTGGAGGAGAAGGGGCTCGCCGAGGCGCAGGGCCAGACAGATGGCGCGCAGGTGGTCGCCCGTAGACGAGGCGGCGTGGACGGCGGACGGGGTGACGTCCGTGTCGAGATCGTATGGGTCAAAGAGGAAGGTAGTGTCGAGCGAGAAGACGAGAAGGCCCTCGGTGGTGGCCGCTGCCCACGAGCGGCCCGTCGGCGAAAAGCGAACGGAGCGCACGCGAACCTCGGGGCGGGCATGGCGGGTGCTGAGGTCGCCGGAGCGCACGCCGGGCAGCGTCGAGTCGGCGTCGTGGTCGCTGTCGTCGTCGGCCGAGTCGTGGTCGTCGATTAGGTCCATTGCGCCCGCTTCCGTCATCTTTTTGCTGTTGAGCTTGTCCAGCACTCCGTCAAGCGACCGATTGCGGCTAATCTCAAACCGCCGCACCAGCACACCCTCGGCAACCGCATAGATGCATACAAAGCGCGAGCGACCGCCGGCCAAGAGCAGCGCCCCATCAGCATTGTAGCACAGCGACGAGAAGTACCCGCCCGTCAGCCCCGCACGCGCGTCCTCCATCTGCCGTCCGCCAATCGCGTCCCGACGTGCGTCAATAGTTCCCGTCTGCGTGCCCCGCGCCACGTCCCAAAAGCTGATCTCACCGTCGAGCGTCGCCACGGCAATCTGTGTGCCGTCGGGACAGTAAGACACAGCGAGCACGTCGCTCTTGTGCAGGAGTCCTTCACCTGCAACGCCACTGCTCTTACGCGCTCGATCCGTCACGTACAGGTCCCACACGCGCACTGCCTGGTCCCAACTGCCGCTGACCACTTGGTTGGCAATGGGCGAGAAGGACAGACACGAGACTGGCGCAGTGTGTGCGGTGATCATTTCGAGCAGTCGGCCCGTCTGCACACTCCACAGGAGCACCTCGTTGGTGTCCGCCGTGCCCGCGCAGACCACCTCGCCACTGCCCTCGACCGCCAGTGACGCAAACCGCAGTGGCGTTGGACCTGTAAATGTGCGGAAGTTGCGGTAGCGGACCAGGTCAAAGGCGCGCACAGTGCCGTCCTGGCTAGCCGTGAAGACAACGCCCGCCTTGCGCGGCGAGTAACACACGCCCACAATGGCCGCCGAGTGCTCGCGGAACGTCACATAGCAGAACCCTGTCGTCGTGTCCCACACCTTGACGCGTCCGTCGTCGCCACCCGTCGTCAGCGACTGTCCGTCGGGCGAGTAGGCCAGTGCGGCCGTGTCGTGGAAGTGACCCTGCTGCTTGAGGACGTGCGTCTCTGACTTCCACTCCCACACCAGCAGCTGTCCCAGCCGCGCACTCCCAAACGCCAACCAGTCCCCCGTTGCGTTGATGGCGCACGTGTGCAGCCGTCGCTGCGAGATGGACAGTGTGTGGATCAGCGACAGTTCTGGCATCTCGTACAGCGCAAAGATGCCTGAGGAGAAGCCCACAACAACAAGCTGGCCGCCCCGATGGTACGTGCACGTTGTCACACGCGCGTGGTTCTGCTTGAACAAATGCTTTTGTGCCAACCGATAGCGGTGTGGTATGTCGTGGTCCACACACGCCACTTGTCGTCTGTCTCCGTCTTCTCCTTGCTCCTCCTCATCCTCATCCTCGTGCGTCTGCGGCTGCTCGTGCGTCCAGTGGTAGAGGGCGCCGTCGCGCGCCACGGTGTAGATGCCGCCGGTGGCGCGGGACGTGGCAAAGAAGGCTGCAATGACAAAGTCACGGTGGCCCGCAAGAGTCTGAGGGACAAAGCCGGGCGTGGGGTCGAGCGAGTAGAGACGGGCCGTCGTGTCGCGCGACGTGCTGACAAAGAAGCGGCCGTCGGCGGACCAGTCGACGGCCAGGACGTCGTCTTGGTGGCCCGTGTACGTGCGGTGCAGCACAAAGGGCGCGAACTCGCGCTGCATCTGTGGCGTGCGCCACACCTGGACGTGCCGGCCGACGGCTGCGGCGAAGAAAAGGCCATCGGGCGAAAAGGCCAAGTGCTCAACGCGCTCCTTGAAATTGAAGTAGTGCAGGACGGTGCGGCGCGGGAAGTTGATCAGCTGCGCGTAGCCCTCGTCGTCGACGACGAGCAGGAACAGATCGTTGGGCGACAGCGCCATGCGCCAGATATTCGAGCGCGACTCGATCGGCAGCGTGCAACTCTTGTTGGCGACCAAATCGAAGACGGAGACGCGGTTGCCCACGGGCGACAGCAGCACGTTGCCGTCCGACGTGAACACCACGTTGCCCTGCTTGTACACAGTGCCCAGCAAGTTGGAAAACTGCAGGAGGAGCCATCGCAATCAATTTTCACATTATTTATCTCTCTTTCTGCGCGACTCACCTCAAATCCAAACCGCATCTGACTGTGAGTTCGAGGGAAAGGGAAAGGTGAGGGTGAAACAAGAGTATTAAAGTTATATTTTAAAAAGTTGGTTACGTCGAAATGAAGAGAAAAGTTAACTCAAAGGAGAAGAAATATAACACTGAAGAGTAATGCAATGCTTCCGCGATAGCCGATAGGGCATGGGCTAGCCCCAAGAAGATATTATTAAGGAGAAAGAATCCCACCTCTGTATTAATGATACAAAAGAAGAAGAAAACAAACATTTCAAATTTATCCCAAAGGAAAAACGACAACACACACACGGCTCAGTCTACTGACTCTGCTCACTGCTCAGAAGTAAGAACAACCATTTAAGCCATGAATTTAATATTATGCCTTTTTATTAAGACGTGAAATTATTCTTTTTGATATGATTAAAAAATTGAAAAGGTTTCTTTCACTCTCACATTCTCTCACAAAAAGTCCACCACTAACTTGTTGACGACACTCTGGGCGACCACCCCGGCAATCTTGGCCGAAAGCGGCTGGGCGGCACTCGTGCTACTGGCGACGTTCTCAAACACAGACGCCAGCTTTGTTCCGTCCGTGGCCGAGTGCATCGTGCCACCCAATCTCTTGATCATCGTCTCCAGCTTTTTGTTTTCGCGTCTATACCACGTTCCGGTGCCAAACCTAATGCCATGCGCTGAAAAGACCCGCCCCTTCATGGCCGACACAATTGCCTCTGTCATCGAACTAGGGTCGTCGTCGGCATAGCCGTCCGTCATAAACACAAACGTCTAAAAAGACATCCGAGAGAATCAGTACCACACGTACATATAATATATATATATAATTATATTATATAATTATATATATATTATAAGTCTCTGTCTTACCGTGTGATACGCGGAAGAAGTCGACTCCATGAGCGGCAGTGTCATCCTCAACGCCGGAATAAACATCGTGTTGTCCCCGTTGCGCTGAAATTGGTCAGGTGTGTCCTGCAATGGCCCTACATACATCTTAATCAACAACAACAACAACAACAATAATAACAACAGCAACATCGACAACAACAACAACAAGCAGCAATAGAAACAGATACACGATTCTCCTCCCTCTCTCTATCTGTACCTGGTCCGAATGTCTTTCTCGCGGTCGAGCCAAACTGAACGACACTGACCAGATCGTAGGGGTTTTGTGCCTCGAGACGGACATTCTTAAAGCACAGCCACGCATGGCACAGCTTCTTCCACGGGTCATCACGCATCGACGAACTCTCGTCCAGACAGAACACAAAGTGATGGCGCTTCCGCTCTGCCTGCACTCCCTTGAACAAACGAATCGTCTCCATCTTGCGCGGGGGAAGCGTGCTTGGCGTCGTCGCACTCAGCGCCTCCGATAGGCACCTCTCCAAATGCTCCGTTGGACATGGACCATCTGTCGCCGACGACTCGCGTACACGTCCAAACAAGACGTGCACACCACCCGTGTAGTCTGGCTCCTTGCTCACATTGCCTGCATTGGCCAGCTTCTTCATGGCCTTGGCCGCCTTGCCCGACTCACGAGGCTTGGTGTCCGTACACGTCGTGCCGTTGAGATCGCCGTGCCCCGGCGCATCCGTCACCACCAGCAGCAGCTTGGCACGTGACTGCCACCCCAGTGACGCCGCCTCGTCCAGCGCATCGGCCACATTCTCCGGCAAGTCCCCGCCACCATTCGCCTCAAGTGCCTTCACATGCTCCACAAAAGTCCGGCCTCTACGCGTCCCCACGGGCGTCACTTTGCCAGAATCATTCTCGCTCGGATACACATTCAAAAAGGGCACCTTTTCAAATGTGAAGGCGTCTCGGAAGCCCACAAGCGCACAGCGCATCATAAGCTTGAGGCCAGGAATGTCTTCACTCAGTTGCTCTCGAATCTTCTCAATCACACTAACAATGTCCTCCTGCACTGCCTTCAGGTACGGACGCATACTGCCGCTGACATCAAGCACAAAACACAGATCCACCGTCATCGCACTCGGGCCATTGCCCGTCATTAGCGTTGCCGTGCGCTCGCTGACCAGACCCCTTTCCAGTTCGGTAAATACCTTTTTGGTGCTCATCAACACGCCGTCTAGCTGCTCCGTCGTGCTCTGTCCCGACACAAACGCCCCTTGATGCTTGCCCACCGTCCGGTCCTGCCCGACAACACCTTCCGGCGACGAGTCGTCCTCCTGATCAAACACGGCCCGCAGTGCCGCCGGGAGCGCCGCTGGAATCGCCGCACGCACCCACTTGCCATACGCCTTCTCCACTCGCATGCGGTCGTAGCCCACACCCAGTCCAACCACATCAACGATGGGTCCGCCTCCGTCGCCCCGTGCTCGTCTCAGCATCGCCGTGTGCCGCCAGGGCGTTGTCGAGTAGCCGTCGCTCAGCACAAACACATGCTTGGGTCCGCGCACACCAGCCCCCTGCAGCAGATTCAATGCGCACTCAATGCCCTCTGTGTCGCGTGTCAGGGCGTCGTCACTGTGACGCATGTGATGCGCCACAAGCAGCTGCGTCACTTCGTTCCACGGATCCGACAGACGCTTCAACACTCGCACATGTCGTCCACACTGCACAATGGCCACCTGAGTGACCCCCACCTGAGACAGTGCGCCCAGCAGCTGCACCAGCGACTCAAAGGCGCACTCGGCCAGATGGCCCAGCATCGACTGCGACGTGTCCACCACAATAACTACGCCATAGTCGCGTCGCCCGCCTGTCAGCTTCTTCGCCCAGATTTTCTTGTAGCTCCAGTCCGTACTGAACGCCTTGATCAGACCCGTCAGCGACAGCGTCGAGCCAAACACGGCCGAACGTGCGCGCGTAAACCTGTTGAAGGGGTAGACTGTCTCCTCACAGGCGGCCGCCAACTCTTGCACCTCACCCGACACTGCATCCATTGCCGTCGCCCACAGCTGCTGTGTCTCCAACAGCAGCTGCTGCAGACCAGTTGAGCTGGTGGCAAGTCGCTCAATGCTTTCGCGGGCCGCATCCAACTGCTGCAGGTGCGCATCGAGTTGTTCCAGTCGACGCTCGCTCGACTCAGCGCAGGGAATGGACTCATCAAGCGCGTTCGAGCCCACCTGCCACAGCTCTTGAATGGTGCCTCCCGCCCCATCCTCGATCGCCTGAGCGAGCGTAATCTTCCCCACAGGCGCCATCAGTGCCCTTAATCGCTTCGAGTGCTTGCGCCACGCAGCATCCGTCGTCACGTTGGCAAACGACGACACAAAGGACCCAAAGCAATTCGCTACCATTGTTTCCTCCGCACTAACAGCACTCGACGTCGATTCTACAAAGCTACCATGCTTGTTTACCGTCGCCGCAAGATTCTCATTCATAGTCTTGCGCAATCGGTTCTCCACCAGCCCCAGCAGCCCACTCGGCAGATCTGTCGCACCCACCGTCCCCACCTGCGCAACTTCTTCCATGCTCTTGAGAAAATCTTTGACAAAGGCAGGCATGGACTCCTTGGGCTTGGGCAAAATGGTCAGCATAGACAGCTGGGCACTGCACGCATCCAGTGCCTTCTTGTAGTCCGTGGTGACTCGCTCGCGACTGATTCCATCAGTGACTAAACACAAAGAGAAGCGTAGGTGTGTATACGTGTGAGCAAGGAGAGAGAGAGAGAGAGAGAGAGAGAGAGAGAGAGAGAGAGAGAGAGAGAGAGAGAGAGAGAGAACGAAGCAGGTAGAACGAAGCAGGGTGAGAAAGAGCAAGACGTATAATTTAAAAATTATTAGTTGATTGCTTTAGGGTTGTTTACTGTTACTGTGGGGGCGTGATCAACACTTGTCACCAGGACAGGGCTTGAGGTCACAGGAGGGAATATCACGACGACCTACGAGGCGACTGTACTCCGACGGATCCACTGTAATTGTGGCATTGTACCACTACAGAGCCAAAGAGAGCATAATGCGTGAGTGAGTGTGTCACGAGAGAGAGAGTGTGTGTGTGTGTGCTATTTTTTTTACTTTGACGACTGCTGATTGCATAGTGATGCCATTGACGGTCCTTGCGGCCCAGTCACCGCCAGAGCCTGTCTGGCAGTGTGCAGGGCAGTTTGTGAGGAAAACCGAGTGGCGTGCTGGGAGTGTCTCGTTCATAAGACGCGTCATTTCGCGTCCGTACGATTCCCACAGCTGCTCATTGGATCCGGTGCACTGGGTCACTGTGCAGTTGAGCGACAGAATTGCCTTTTGCTGCCACGTGTCATATCGCTAATGATCCATCATGACGTGGGTGTATGGATATTAGGAGGGGAAAAATTGAGCAGATAGATGGGGTCAATACCGATTGAAGTACAAGCATGGGCGTCTCAATGTACCGCGTTACAACGGATCCAAACATGCACTGCCAGGCTGAGTCGCCAAGGGCAGACACGCATGCATGGTTCACTGACTGCGACTAGAGAATGTGTATGTGTGAGTGAAATATCAAATAAGGTCTGTGTAGAAGGCACATGGAGAAGAGAAAGAGAGAGGACGGAAAGACAAAGTGACACACAAAGCGATACACAAGGCGATACACAAAGACAGTGATACACACAGTGATACACAAAGACAGTGATACACAAAGACAGTGATACACAAAGACAGTGATACACAAAGACAGTAATCCACAAAGACAGTAATCCACAAAGTGATAAAAACAAAGTAGTGATAAGCAAAGTGATCGTACAACATTCATCGTCGAGTACAACCATTTCATGTTGTCTTGAAAACGTGGATGTCCTTGAACGTCGTTGTGAACAAGGCTGTACATGGCGTCACCAAGACCAATGACACGCGTCAAAGGATTCATCCGTGAGCGGAAGTAATCCATGTGAATGTAAGCAGTGAGACCACCAGCACTCTATCATGAGTACATGTTTGTCAACACAAATTGTGCGTCTCACACACACATGAACAAACGTACACAGCCAGAATACAGGATTTCTGTCGCATCTTCCAGGCCCATAGTGAAAAGTCGATCAATCATCGCGTCGAAGAGGGGCCGGCCGCGGTAATGCAGCGTTACATTTCCCACAACCTGCCAACCGCATAAGCACACAAATCTTTCCCATTTCTCACTGACCTCTTCGGAATTGGAGCTCCACGACGAGCCATCACAGTACATGTTGAACACAATGTGAAACGACGAGAACGGAGGTGTCGCAAAGAGGGCAGAGCCCTCGTAGCGGTCACTGTACGTGTCGGGCCAATGTGTTGAACTTCCCAAAGTTGAATTGGCTCGAGAAACACAATTGGTCGGCGAAAAACACCAGCCACCGCCTTGCATGAAGACAACCCAGCGCGTCTCGTGGGCATGCGGCGATGGCCGGTAGAAGAAGCCGCCGGGGGAGCCGTCAAGACACTGTGCCTTGCGCGTGGCCGCCTCGGCTGTCAGGAGAATCTTCTGCCATGCGGGGGCCGCCAAAACACCCCCCAGGGTACACAGAAGTGCAGCAACGCTCAACTTGGTCAACAGCATAAATCGTATTATGATTGAAAATGAAAATGGATCGGTTTATTTATTTATTTGCAGCTCACTACGCTCAGTAAGATCACACCCCCACAACACATCCGGTCCTTCCCCTCTCGACTCCTGAGTTGAGATTTCGGATTCCCGAGTGTATATGTTTGCACACACATTGCTCAAACGAAAGTGAAAGTTTTCAATTATTCATATTTTTTTTCGATATTTAATGCCACCGAAGAAGAAAAAGGGAAAGAAGGCAAACGCCAGCAAGCCGACTGCACGTCCAAGCGCATCAAGCACACCGGATGGGGGTGGTGCGGTCGTGGACGACGGGGCTGAGAACGGGAGCGACGACGAGGGCGACGAGGGCGCCGGCAAAGACGACAGCGCACAAAGCAGTGTTGTGGTTGACGCAGTCGCGTCTGCCGCGCCTGCTGGCTCAACAGCAGAGCCGCCGGCTGCCGAACCGTCGCCGAAGGAGCCAGAGGAGGTGCAGGCGGCTTTCCCGTCGGCCGAGGGGGCCAGCGAGGCGGATGCGGACCGCAACGACACGGCGACTGTCGCACCGCTCGATTCCACCGACACCGACGCGCACACGGACGCAGAGGTGCCGCCTGCGACTCAGGTCGAGCCTGTGGACGACACTTCGGCTGCTAGCGACCGTACTAGTGGCGACAACGAGCCGTCTGGTGCGAGTCCCGTCGCTGTTGGTTCGACGGGTGTGCAAGGCACGTCTGCTGACACGGGCAAATCAACAGTGGCCGACGTTGAGTGTGTTGCGCATCATACTCTCGCTCACGAGGAGGAGGCGAAGGAGGAGGAGGCGACGGCGATGACGGAAGACAACGCGGCAACGACAACGGAAGACAACGCGGCAACGACAACGGAAGACAACGCGGCAACGACCAGCGCCGAACCAGCTCCAAAAGCCTCCCTGGACATTGCTGGGGCAACCACCGATGAGTCGGCCGACACGATCACTGCTCTGACAGAAAGTGCTCCAGACAACGACACAGCCAAGCCTGAAGCTCTTTCTACTACTGCACCATCATCACCATCAGAAACATCATCAACAACAACAACAACAACAACACCCGCCACAACAGCGTCCGAAAAGACCGTCGCCAGCCCCACCGCGACTGAAGTGGCCGCGGATGCGCTAGCAGGCGTGAAAGATGACTCGCAGCGTGCGAGTCAGCTGTCGTCACGTCCTCGACCCAACAGCACGGCAAGCACAACGGAGCTGACCAAGTACAACTTTGCTGTGTCGCTGCAACTGTGCGAGGGCACTCTGGGCTCCAACACGTTTACGACTGTTCCGTACGTCGTCGAGGGCGGTCCCGGCACGGGCTTGTTCAAACTGCATCTATTGCAGCCACGTCGCATCATTGTGACGGTGACGCAGCTCAGCAATGGGCCGCTTGTTGTCAAGCGCTGTGTGGGAATGCTCCTAAGCGAAGGCAAGACACTCAACAGCGAAAAGGTTGCTCTGCTCGACATGCATGCACCCGAAGTGACCGGACGCGAACTGGTGCTCACGGGCGACTGGGATCCGCCCGAGGAGGCTCTCGCGGCCGCCGAGGCAACGGCGGTTAGCGAGCAGCAGGGTGACGATTCTGAGGTGCCCTTGTCGCCCGCTGCCCGACCGCGCTCCATGACGAGTGCCTCGGCACAGACAGCGGGCGCTGCGCTGTCACTGCTGCACTCAGAGACACCCAAGGGCTCGCATGTGTCCGTGACGGTCGCCGTCGACCTTGTGCTCACAGGTGTGACTGAGCCCGTGCGCTTTGAGTGGGCGACGCGCGTGCGTGTGTACCGTGCCAGCGAGCGCTTCTGGAATGTCTTTGCGCGCAAGCCACCACTGCCCACGGTGTACACTGTGTCGCTGTCGCCACTGCTTACTGACAAGGGACTCAAGACCCCCTACTTTGCCGTGACAGCTATCGTGCATCAGCAGCAGCGCCACCCTTCCAGTACCCTTAGCGACGACGACGACGACGGTGGCGCCGACGACAGCAGCAGCAGCAACGCAGCGGTCACTCCCAACTCGAGCCGTTCTCTCCTGCTCCCATTGCTCTCGCGCAAGGCCAAGGCACAGTCGTCACCGCCAATCACGAGTACATCATCATCATCATCGGCAACAACGACAGCGTCGGCGACGACAACCGACAGGAGCAACGCCACCACCTCGACTGCGCTGGGTGCGACCACCGAAGAAGACGCAGAGGTGGACGGTGAGCGGTCGGCGGCGTCAAGAGCACGGAGCGACACAGCCGACGGCTTTGTGGTGGTGAATGCGGACGATGTGACAGCGACGCGAGCAGACGACATGGAGGTGGACGAGGTGCAGGAGGCGCTGGATGAGGAGCTGGAGGCGCTTGCGTCTGGGACGGGGACAGTGAGCAAAGAGATGAGCGACGACCTGCTTGCTGTGTGGTCCAAGGTACTGCCCACATGGGAGTCGGTGAGCAAGAAGCAGCGTGTGACCCTGGCGCGTGGCGGTGTCCCTGAGCTGCTGCGCGGCAAAGTGTGGCTGTTGCTGGCCAATGTGGACTTTGCGACGCAGGAGGAGATGAGCGAGACGTATCGCCATCTGACGACGCAAGAGTCGCCGATGGAGCAGGTGATTCAGTGGGACATTCTGCGGACGTTTCCGCAGCACGAGTACTTTCGCGACGCGGGTTCGGTGGGACAAGACGCGCTGAGTCGCGTGTCGCGCGCCTACTCGGTCTACGACGAGGAGACCGGCTACGTGCAAGGATTGTCGTTCATCCTTGCGATTCTTTTGCTGCACATGCCCGAGGAAGACGCTTTCTGCCTTCTTGCCAAGATCATGTACGACTACAACCTGCGCGAGATCTACCAGCCGGAGATGATTCAGCTCAAGGTGATGTTCTATCAGCTGGACCAGCTGCTGCTCGAACAGGTCCCTGAGGTGCACGGGCACTTCCACCAGATGGGCATTGAGATTGAGATGTTTGCGTCGCAGTGGTTCCTCACATGTTTTGCCGCCAAATTTTCATTGCCTATGAGCTACCGTGTGATGGACCTGTTCCTCGCAGAAGGCATGCCGCTCATGTTTCAGCTGGCAGTGGCTATGCTGCGCGACTCGCGTGCTCAGCTGTCCCAGCTCCCCTTTGAGGACGTTCTTCGCTACCTGCGCGTCAACATCCCCCGCCGCTACGAGTCACCCGCTGCCGTTGAGAAGCTCCTCGTGGACGTGCGTACGGTCAAGATTCCCACGCGCAAGATGAAAAAGTGGGAGCGAGACTATCTAATGCTGCGCCAGCGCGAAGAGGAGGATCTCGACCCGACAGTGCGACTGCAGCGCGAGCACGACCGTCTCAAGGAGGCCAACCGAGTGCTCGAGGGCGAAAACGAGATGCTTACAAGACAACTGATTGAAGTACTAGGGGGATACGAGCGAGCGAGTGTTATCTGACTCTTTTCTCTATCACTTTGTTTTTCTCTATCACTTTGTTTCTCTATCACTTTCTCTCTCTCTCTCTCTCTCTCTCTCTCTCTCTCTCTCTCTCTCTCTCTCTCTCTCTCACACACACACACACACACTCACTCATTCACTCACGCCACCTGTGACTGTAGCATGCAACCGCAACGCCGTGCTTGCCATTGTGCTGCTCTGCGCCGGTGTTGTTGAGGCCACGGTGCTTGCCAAGGTGTTGACGGGTCTGTCTGCGCTGGCCATCGACCATGGCGGAGTGGACGCGACGTGCGTGTACGCCGCACAGGTGCTGCTCTTCTGTGGGGCGCTGCTCCTGCGCTACGCTGTTCATTTTGACCTGTCGCCCGCTCAGCTTGTCTACCAGCTGGGTCTTTGTGGGTCTGCATGGAGCTCATGTTGGAAGGGGACACTCTTGAAAGTTGCTCTGATGTGTTCGATTCTCATTGCCACAAGTTCGACAACGTACACTTCACTCGCGGAATGCCCGAAGCTACGCGAGCGAATCATGCGACGGGTTATTACCGCACCCATTCGCGAAGAACTTGTATATCGTGGCGTGCTCCTGGCACTCGCACTTCGTCGCGGTCTCTCCACCTCCGCCGCAACACTCGTGTGCTCACTCGCGTTTGCGACCGTCCACCTTACCAGCGAACTCTCCTTGTTTGACAACACCCGCCAATTCATTGTACTCTTTGTCTCTGCCCGTGCCTTTAGCCGTCTCACCCTTGCCTCGTCCTCCCTCTGGCCCGCACTTCTCCTCCATGCCACAAACAACGCCTGCGCCATCTGTGCTCCTCTCTCCTCCACCTCTTCACTTTTCTCTCTTATTCTCACTCTCTTGCGACTCACTTCTCTCTTCCTTCTCTTCTAACCAACCTATGCAATTCAATGATCAGTCTCTTGTACAACAACAAAAAAAAAAAAGAACCAACGAAACACTTCGTCTCTACTCGCTCTCCAAATCACTCTCATACACAGCCCATTCCGCCGCATCAAACGCACTCCGCCCACTCTTCCGCCTTGCACGCCCACTGCTACTCGTTGTAGTAGGAGTAGTGGTAGTGGTGGTGGTAGAAGTGGGCGTAGTAGTGGTGATGGCGGGATGTGAGGGAATGTGCGAGTCCTCATCTTCTTCATCGTGTTCCGATCCGTCCATACGTGGGGTTGTTTCCTCTTCGTCTGTCTCCATCTCATTGACACTCCCCTTTTCCCTGCGTCTCCACCCCCTACTGCTCCTTGTTTGCTCGCCCCCCTTTGCTTTCTTGTTGACTCGTGCTCGTGTGCGTCGCACTCTTGTCCCATCCTCCATCCCGTCTCCTTCTTCTTCTTCCTCCTCCGCCTCCTCCTCCTCCTCCCCCCTGCTTTCTTTCCGCTTCCTACCACGTCTCACACGCTCCTTTCGTCGCGACACAAGCGTATCGCCAACCGCCCGTGGTACTCTCTCCGCCACCGCCTCCACCCCAACGCTCTCCTCCACCTCCATAAAGTCCTTGGCCGACAGCAATGTCCGCTCCCGCAACACCCCAACGTGCCGCTGCACCAGCTTGCTCCGCCGCTGCAGCGGACTCTCCACCTGCTCTCGCGCCCGTTCCGGATTCAGCGTCCGCCATCGTCGCCACAACATGTTGTCTGTGCGTGGCTTCATCAGCTCCGCAATGCGACTCCACTGGAACTGAAGCTCTTCAGCCAGTCGCAACAATCGCGCGTCCTCTCGCTCAGTCCACTTGATCTTTACCGTCGCCTGCGACTGCAATTTGGGGTCAAGAATGTTGCACCACCGCTCACGACACTGCACATCATTGCGTGTGCCCACCACCGTCTGCACGCGACTCCACCGTGGCCCATACAGCTCTACCCCCTGTCGCAACAACGCATCCTCGTCTGCATCCCACGCTCCGCGTCGAAAGTCCGGTCGAATCGCCTTTTGGTAGTGATGCAGACACTGCTGGCTCGTGCGTCCTGGCAGCCACCGCGCAATGTACGTCCATTGCGATGCCCCATACTGCGCCACAAGTCGCACCAGCTACACAAACACAACGCAAAAAGCATCATCAGTATCCCTACTCTCTCCTCTCTCCTCTCATTCGCCTCTCTCCCTATTTTTTTTATCTCCCTATAATTTGTACCGTTTCGTCTTCTTCCTTGGTCCATAGACCGCGCACAAGACGATCGTTGAGACTTGTTTGGTAGCGACGGAAGCACAGCCAGGCGGTGCGTCGGGTGCCCAGCAGCTCTGCAATGCGGTCCCAGTCGCGAAAGTGTTGTTCAACGGCATAGCGCAGCAACGATTTGTCTTCTTCCTTGGGCCAAGGACCCTTGTTAATCAGCGGGTGTTGCAAATTGAGCCATTGCAAACGACAGTCGTCTGCCGACCGCGTGTGGACGTGTGCCTCGGCGACCCTCTGCCAGTCAATGCCGACCACGTTCAGTTCGAGCTCGTCAAGTGCCATGGCTCTGATCGCATCAACATGTTCGCTCACTGTGGCAAGTCCCCGAGCAATGTCGTCGCGACCCATATCGAGAGTGCCTTCATCACCGTTGTTCACCGTAACAGTCACATCGTTCCTGCCACTACTCTCCGCACGCTGTTGACGCAGTCGACGTTGAGCATCGAGGAGGATCCTCTGTTGAGCACGCACAGGAACAAGAAGACGTTCGCGGTTCTGTTCGCGAATGGCCGCCGCCAATTCAATGGTCTCCTCGTTGGTCCAGTTGCGATAGTAAGGTGCCGAAATGCCTCGCGCACGTCGGTAAGCCATCTTTGCGTGTGTGACCGGGTCGGGAGGAGGAATGGCGCCTGTCGCATCCACAAAGTACGGATGAAAGAAGTGGCGACGCGTCACACGTTGCGCCGCCTTGGTTTGCGTCGCGTGGTCGTCGTCGTCGTCGTCGTCGTCGTCGTCGTCGTCGTCGATGTTGTCGTCGCCGTCACTGTCGTGGCTGTCCTCGTCCGACAACGGTGCCAGTCCTGTCAGCCTGCGAGCGTACTCGTCGTCAACACCCCCGTCTTCGTGGTCCTTGGCACCGCCCGACGGTAGAGCCTCGGCAAGGACGACGCCATTGGCAACACTCTACGAGCGAGAGGGGAGAGGGAATCAGTCAGCCAAGGGGGAGTGCCACTCTCACGAAATACACACCGAAAGTTGTCGCTGAAGAGCCCGATTGCGCAGCAGGGCGCGATCAAGAGTAGCAATTTGATCTCGCAACGCCGCCTGAAGATTACGGTTGGCCACCAGGGCCGCTTGGGCCATCAAAAAGTAGAAAAATATTTGATAATAAACTTAAAATTTGATTCTGGTGAATCAAGAATAAATGGGTGCTTCAGACGCTTCTTCTGCTCCTTTTTCCTTTTGGTTGCAGTGCGTGAGTCACGTCACAATCTTTCTCCTTTATCCTCTGAGAGACTGCGCTCTCGCACACCTTTGAGTAACTCCCACTGTTACAGAGCGCAATGTTTTGTGTATTGCCGCTCCTGCTCGCCACGGCGATGGCGCTCACCATCCAGATGGAGGTGGTGAACGAACACGGGTACTCTCGCTACGAGCCGGGCGTCATGGGCGTGTCGCAGTACGGGAATGTGTGTCCAAGGGCCATTCCCGACTGCTACGCCGCGCGTCGTCTTGAGACGCTCGGCATCCGTCTCGTTGGCTCGACCGAAGGCATTTCGGGTCTCAACGCGACGGAAACACACTGGACGGTGGACCTCATCCGCGAGCAGATGCGTTCGCCAGCGGCAGTGGCCCAGTGGAACGCCGGACCGCTGTCGGCGCGGCTCAAGGAGCTGTCGCACAACCCTCGCGTGCCGTCGTGGTGGTACTCGCGCGGCTACATTCCCAACGACAATCTCACGCCCCCGGGTGCTGTCGATTGCAAAGACTGTGTGCCGCGCTCACCAGTGCGCTGGGGCACCGCACAGGCCGAGTATTTGCGACACGTTCTCTCAGACTATCCGCAGCTTGCGCACACTCACATTCTGAACGAACCCAATGCGCACTGGTGGAAAGTCGGCCTCAACGGCACCGACTATGCGGCCTTTTTTCTGACGGCTGCGTCCGTGATGCGTCAAGCGCATCCCGACATCGCCATTGGTGGTCCCGTCACTTGGTGTCCTCCGTCGGGCACCGGTCGTGGTCTGGCCACGGCCAAGCCCTGGAACACCTGGGCCGACTACGCGTTGCCCATGCTTGACATGGTCCTGCCTCGCGGTCTTCTCTCCTACTACGATTTTCACTCGTACAACGACACGGGCGCCTATCTTGCCGGCGAAATTGCTCTAGTCGCAGGCTACGCGCGCACACACGGCCACTCACTCCGCAGTGCCATCACCGAGAACAACATTGCACTGCAAGATCCCGTCTACGTGGCATCGTGGTCCTTGCACTGGCAATTCCGTGCACTACCCCTTGCCATCATCACACACTATCTACTGCGCTCACCTGACAAGCTCAGCTCCCGCCATGTCTTCGACTGGCACGTCGACGGTCTGTTCCCCATCGTCAACGTGAGCGACCCTTTCACCCTGACACCCACCATTGCGCTCTTCCAATTGCTGCACAATAGTACGCTGCTTGACATGCGTCGTCTCAGTCTCGACAGCGAAGTGCCCAGCACAAGTGCAAGCGACCTATTGTATGCCAATGCGGGCATCTCAGCCGACGCTCAGTCGGTCACTCTCCTGCTCACCAACGGTGCCACAGGTATCTCACAGCAGCTACATGGTCCTCTCGTGCAGGGGCTTCAAGGAAACGTACTCAACGTGCAAGGACACTCCGTGAGCGCGCACGGCGTCGACTTCTTCCCGTGCCCCCTTGATCTTCAGAATGGAACCATTGTCGTGCCACCACTCACGTCACTCTACTGCAAGTATGCACTTGTAGAGCCACAGTCACCGCCCACCGTGGTGCACACGGAACTCTTCAGCGCCACCTCCTTTATGCGCAACCTCACTACATCCATGTTGTTCGAAGGCGACATTGCGCTTCCGTCCAATGTCACAGCACACTCACACACTCCCCTTTTTGTGCGTTTCGGCGTCAAAGGAGGCGCCAATGCCAGCGAATGGACACTCACTCTGAGTGACAGCAGTAGTCCCCATCGCAGCACTCTTGTCATCTCCTCACCGGGTCCCTATGCTCAACTGACTGCCCCGAGCACACTCCTACACGCATCCCCGTCACACATTGCCGTGCGTCTTGAGTGCACGCGCGACTGTGACAAGTACTTCATACCGTCCAAAGCAGCCCCCACCTTTGTCTCATTTGTCTCCATTGTCGTGGAACAAATCAAGAGAGAGCGCGACAGTAATGAATAAAGCAAAAATGTTTTTCATAATAACCATCATTATTATTTTCATCGTTCTACACATCAAGACCAAAACGCGCTACAAATGACTCAATCATTCCCACTGCAGATCCTTCAAACTCATCCAAGACAACACTCCCATCGTGCTCAAGACGCGTGTGCGCCTGTACCAGCAACGACCGTGGCTTGCGCACCTTCATGACCATGTCACGCCACGCCAGCTCACGTTCGCCAACACTGCACAGAGACGAGTACATTGCGCTCGCCGAGTCTTTGTTTCCCGTCGCCTTGTACACGTTCAACTAGACAAATTGGTGTGAGCACGTCCATACTATTTTCTGATCACTCACCTTGAGAAGGAAATCCGCAATGCATTGTTTC
Source organism: Ministeria vibrans ATCC 50519 (assembly GCA_943704425.1). NCBI lineage: Eukaryota > Filasterea > Ministeriida > Ministeriidae > Ministeria > Ministeria vibrans. Next base: position 18,073 of record CALSCP010002411.1, read on the forward strand.
CCGACCGTCGCAATCTTACTACGGTCCAGAACCACCTCAAGGGGTGACGGGGCGTCCTCCTCGGTCTTCTCTGTGACGGTGGCAAACCCTTGACCTGCACGCAGGAACGACTGCAGGATTGCAAAGCGAGCTTGCATATGAGCCTATATATAAAAAAAACAGGCGAGAGGTGTGGTGTAAGTGTGTCGAAAATTAATCAAAGGTTGAATACTTGTCGCCACTGGTTGGTTTCGGGGGAGTAAAATTCGAGGGCGCGAATACCAGCACGCGCCATGATGAGCCAGTTGATGTAAGCAAGGTCAGAGACGCCCTCGGTGGTAGGGTTGGACGCGTCAGTATGACCAAAGACGGCACAGGCATCGTCGTGGAGCGACAGGTAGATGCCGACGCACTCAGCGCGACACTCTTCCATGCTTGAGGACATGGCGCCAAAGCGCTGGTCGTACGTCTCACTGCCATCGTACCACGATGCAACAGGCTGCAAGGGAGCAACGAAAATGAGTCTCCTTCACCAGTTTTCGTTTGGTTCTACCTTGTTCGTTGTTGGGTCGATGAGATCACGATCAAAATCAAACTGACCGGGAGTCGTCTCGGCAAAGAGACGTCCGCTGCCATGGCCCACAAGTTCGTGCAGACCAACCTGTACATCAAACGAGTCGGACGCCCATTTCTGATAGAGGCTTTGGTCGGCACTGGACACAAACGAGATGTGGTCGTCGCGCGCAGTGGCGTATGCGGCACGCAGAACATTGCCCAGCGAGACATTCTTGAAACCATCCTTGGCACGCACCTCCTCCAAATTGGGGATGTTGATGCCGGCGGGAACGCCACTCGAGGCAAATGTAATCACCTCGAGCGATGTAAAGTCGGGACGTTTGAATTCGGTGCGTTCAAAGGCAGAGGGCCAAGGGAGGCGCTGAAGCAGTGTCGCGCCCATGTCAACAAGTGCATTGAACTTGGCCGACGTCTCCTTGTTGACCACCGAGACAAATCCTTCAAACTCAGCACTATTAAAGAGAGAGAGAGAGAGAGGAGGGAGAAAGTGATAGAGAGAGAGAGAGAAAGGAGAGAGAAAGAAACAAAGTGATAGAGAGAGAAAAAGGAGGGAGAGAAAAACAAAGTGATAGAGAGAGAGAGAATCAAAGTGATAGAGAGTGAGAGGAAAAAACAAAACAAAAACAAAAACAAAGAAAGCAGAATCAGTACGTACGTACATGCATAAGCCACAAAATAGGGCACTAGCGCTTGTTTGTTTGTTTGCTTTTTTCACATAATTATACCGAACACCGACTGGATCGCGATAGGTCTCGACAAAGCCAACGTTGGTCTCGACGGACGGGCCAATGTCGTGCACCCAATGCGATTGGGATTCGCTGAACTTGGGGATGGAGCCGGTGGTGAACGACTCGACGTAGCAGTCGATCATCTTCTCTTGTGTTTCGTTTGCTGCATACTGGCGCGCAATGGCCATGTGAGCAGCGAGACGTGCCATGGGCTGGGAGAAGTCGCCACGGACCACGCGCACTTCGAGGCCATCTGCGCCGTGCAGTGTCGTGATGGGTCCGACGTCGGCCGAGGCGAGACGCACTTCAAAGAGGTGTTCGTCGAGTTGGAAGACGCGCGTGTTGTACAGGGCAAAGCTGGTCTCGGGCGGCTGGCCGTTGAGCAACGCATCGACTCGCGCAATGTCGTCCGACTTGATGCCAGGCGAGTAGTACGCCGAGATGCCCTTGCCGTCGAGCCCGAGGGCACGCTCGCCAGGAGCAAGAGAGAAAATCTTCTCGCGGCACTGAGCAAAATGGGCGAGGACGCGATCGCGGACGCTGGACTGAGCACACGCAAGGATGGCGTGGAAGGCTTGTTCACTCAGGCGCGGCACAATCTTAGTGTCTCCAAACGACAGGTAGTTGCCCATGTTGCCGTAAAAGGTGGCGGCATAGTTGAGAAACGCATCGAAATTCTCGGGGGTGGCCACGCTGAGGTCGTCGACGACGCGTGTGCGGAACGACGCGACACTCTGCTCAGAGGCAAACAGAGTTTGCAGCAACGCAAAAATGTGCGGCGATTCGTCCGAAAGCTGGCTCAGGCACACTCGCGCGCCTTGCCAGTAGCCCACGCTGAGCTCGTGGGCATACCGCTGCTCGCGCGGCGTCAGTAGCTGAAACGCTTTCCTGCAATGAAACGAATCAGAGAGTGACGGACACTTTTCAGTTCTGACTTGCAATCGAGGAAGGCAAATGTGGGTTTCTCGGGCGTGAGATAGAGATCGGTAGACATGGGGCGACGCTTGGTAAGAATGGAGCGAAAAGCAATTCGAGCGAGAGGTCGAAGGAGCATAAAAAATAAATATTGTCGAATAGTCATTTTCGGGCTTTTCCTTTCGTCAATCTTTCAGATTGACAGATCACAGATTTTTACACACACACTTTCTGTTGCACCAACCTATTCTCGCATCTGATCTGAGCATGTCTGAGAAGACGTTTATGCATGACGACGACTTGCCGTCGTTGCCGCTCCCGCGTCTGGAGGTGAGTGTTGTTGTGTGGTTGTTGTTGGTTAGGTCTCATCCTCATCATCCGCTCGCTCTGCGTTCACCGGCCCGTAGGACACCATTGAGCGGTACATCAGCTCGTGCGAGGGGGTGGGTGCGTCGCCCGAGTCGCTTACGGAGACGCGGCGGCGATGGAAAGAGGCGCAGGAGAGTGGCGTTCTGGACGGACTGCAGCGCGCGCTTGAAGAACGCGCTGCGTCGTCCCGCAACTGGCTGGAGGAGTGGTGGAATACAGTCGCATATCTGATGGGTCGAGGTATGCCTCTGGATTTTTTTCGTTTTTTTTTTTTTTTTTTTTTTTTCTGTATTACTTACTGCCATTTCGATGTTCCAGACGGTCAGGTCGCCTGTATCAAGAAGTCTAATCCCGTCCAGCGGGTTTTTCTGGGTCGAAACCGTGTGAGATGCTCTTGGACGGAACAAAGGGGAGAAATGAGGGGATCTTACCATCATCGCCTCGTACTCCTTCCGCAGTCGCTTCGACACCATTTCACGCGCTGTTTTCACCTTTCAAGTGAATCTATTGTGAATATTGTCACGTCTCAGGCCGGGAAAATGAATATGAGAAGAAAAAAGTGTGTGTGTGTGTATATAAAAGTTTGCTCATTTCGATCGGAAATTCGAAATATTTTCTTTCATTAATTCTTTCTCACCATGCCCCGAACTCGCTCCGCCTCGTCGAAGTTCATTTCAAGGGCGCTCGCCGTCGCTGCGCTTGCCTCTATGGTCGGCATCGCCGTCGCGCGTCCGTACTATTCAGTCAGCGAACTTTCGCAAAACTTTGCCGATAACAACTCCACTGGCAACGGCACGGTACGGCGACCCGCTCTGGAGACAGTCTCACCGCGGTCCTTTGTACCCCGCGCTCGTCTCTCCGTCTCTCACTCTCTTTCCCTCTCTTTTGCCGTGCTCCTGTTTTCGTCATTATGAGTCGTCACACGTTTTCAACTGACCCGTTCGTCTCTTGCGCGTAGGTCATCGGCTCGTGCGACCCCTCCAAGCTGCTCCCATGCAGCGACACTGTTGTTGGAAACATTGTTTTGGTGCTCTTCTATGGGGCGATCCTCGCTTTTGCGGCAAAGATGATCTCAGGTGTGAACATGCATTCAAAAACGAAGGAATAGAAGCAAAGACAGAGAGAGAGTGTGTGTGTGTGTGTGTGAGTGTATGTGTGTGTGTGTGTATGTGTGACAGTCAACAACCGCCGTCTCTGCGACAGTGTGCATGTGCCTTTTCCAGTGCTGTGCGAGCGATCTCCTTAATCGCTCTCTTACCTTTTGCCGTCTTTGCTCATTCCTCCAGATGGCTCGGAATACCTTCTCGATCTGGGCTTCTCTGCCGCCGTCATTGGAGGCCTTGTGCTTCCCATCCTGGGCGCAGTCCCCGATGCCGCCATTATTATCGTTAGGTGCGAAACGAGACGCGATCAGCAGACACATAACAACACACTCACTCACTCAAACTTTCACACTCACTGCGTAGTGGAATTGGCCCGGACGCCCAGACTCAATTGTCTGTTGGTATGGGCACGCTGGCTGGGTCGACCATTATGCTCCTGACTATCCCGTGGCTCGGTAGCCTGCTTCTTGGACGCTGTGACTTTGACGAGAATGGTGAGGCCATCGACGAGACGAACAAAAAGGGATTTCACTGGACCGAGACGGGCGTCACCGTCCTGCCCGATGTCAAGGTATACTCGTGTGTTCCCAAATGCTTTTTCTCACACTCCTTTGTAGACGGGCGTTCTCATCATGCTTGTGACGACCATGCCTTACTTCATCGTGCAGGGTGCCGACTGGCACTACGGACCCACACAACCCACAGACGTACCGCAGCCCGCGTACATCCGACAGGCTGCCCTCGCAACCATGGTCTTCTGCTTCCTGGGTTTCTTCGGCTACTCCATCTACCAGGTGGTCAATGGCATCGTGGGCGAGCGCAAGGCCAAGCTGCACGCTGAGGCCAAGAAACGCGCCAACTTTCAAGTGGTCCTTGCGTCAATGTACATGGAGAACCTTGTCCGCAAGCGCAAGGGCCCTCTTAGCGAGCCCCTGCTCGGTGCCGATGGCAACGACGAAGAGGACCCGGACCATCCAGGTTCAACCAAGCGCGCCACGTCTGCGGCACGCAAACTTGGCCGCGCCTGGAAGGTCACCAGCAAGGCGCCGCAGTCGGCCTCCATCAACGACGAAGCTGCCAGCGGCGACCCTGTTCCTTCCGCTGCCGCAGTGGAGTCGCAAGCAGAAAGTGCAGAGGAGCACGAAGGTAGGCACGCTCTCCTGCATACATAGTACATGACGCTCTCTCTCTCTTTCTCCTATTGTCCCTTCCGCAGAGCCCCGCTGGAAGATCGCTTGCAAGAGTGCGGCGTATTTGGTCGTGGGCGTGGGTCTTGTGACCATCTTCAGCGACCCCATGTGCGACGTCCTCACCGCCATCACCGACACCAACAACCACTCGTACATTCCCGTACCTGCCTTCTACGTCGTACGTCCACTTCCACTTTTCACCCTTGTTTCTTTTGTTTGCTGATTCTTATTTTTTTTTTCGTCTTCTTTCTTTTATGTTCTTTTCAAACGAAACAACAACAAACACATACATAGTCGTAAGTGTCTCTGTGTGTATCACTATAATTATCTCTCTTTATCGTTTTCCTAATTCTTTATGTTTAGGTTCATTGTCACTCCGCTCTGTACCTAAACCCGCCACTCTCATCTCAATGCGTCCGTACTAATCCTCTCTTTTATCTCTATTTCTCTCTCTCTCTCTCTCTCTATCGCTTTGTTTTTCTCTCTCTATCGCTTTGTTTTTCTCTCTATATCGCTTTGTTTTTCTCTCTCTATCGCTTTGCTTTTCTCTCTCTATCACTGTTTCTCTCTCTCTCTATCACTTTGTTCTTTCTTCCTCCTCCTCTCTCTCTCTATCACTGCGTTTCCAAATTCTCTATTATTTTCTTTCTTTCTCTTTTTTTCGTTTCTTAGGCAGTAATGCGTCTGAGCTCATCTCCTCACTGATTTTTGCTGCCAAAAAGAAACGGGAAAACATCTCAATGACATACGCACAGCTGTACGGAGCAGCAACGATGAACAACACACTGTGTCTGGGAATCTTCATGGCCCTCGTCTACTTTAAGGTATGCGTGCAATTGTTTGTGCATGAATATATTTGGTTGGAGCTTAAAGGGATGTCTTAGAATCTCTATTGGGACTATAGCGCTGAAGTGTTGGTAAGAAATCGTCACACGCACATGAGATGGTACTGACTCACACGAAAAACCAGACAATTGTGCTGTGCCAGTTCATCATTGGGTTCATCGGGTTCCGCAAGACGTACAAGACGTACCTGGGCTTCATTGTCATTGGCGTGTATCCCTTTGCTATTATTCTCGTTGCTCTCCTTGAGAATGTCGCTGGCTGGCAGTAGGCCACTCACTCTTTTCTTATAATTATTATTATTATTAAACAGACCTTTTTGAGGGTTTTCACTTCACTTGCCCATTTCAATGATAGTCTTGACCATTTCTGGCGGTGGGTTTGCCGCAAATTCAAATGCTTCGACGCTCTTCGAGAAGGGATATCTAAAGAGCAGAGCACGTCAGTCCCCCCCTCTTAATTAATCATGCTGGCAATAGTGGCTACCTGTGCGTAATCAGGGGCTTCAGATTAATCTTGCCCGAGCCCATGAGATTGAGAGCGCGGTCGTAAACATTGGCATAGCGAAAGACACTTGTGATGTTAACTTCCTTGCACTGGGCGGCGACCACGTCGAACGCAATGGGCGCCTGAGGCATGCCGACGAGCACAAGGGCACCGCCGGGCCGCACGTAGTCTAGCATGGTTGCACACGCCCGCTCGTTGCCCGAGCACTCAAAGACCACGTCCGCACCCCAGCCCCCTGTCATTTGCTGCACAATCTCGGGACCGTTCTGTTTGAGCGAATTGATGGGTGTGATAGGCCCCATTTTCGCCGCAAGGTCCACCTTGGTCTGTTGCACGTCGACAATCCACACGTCGGCACAACCACCGGCAATGGCCGCCAGGGCCGTCACCATACCAATGGGACCCGCCCCAATAACCACCGCACGGTCGCCTGGCGACAGACGTGCCTTAGCTGCACTGTGCATACCCACTGCCAGTGGCTCGACAAGCGCCGCCTCCTCATACGAGATGTTCTCTGGCAACTTGTATGTATACGTAGCGGGGTGTGTGACGATGGGTCGCAGACACCCGTGCACCGGAGGGGTCGCCCAGAAACGCACGTCTGGGTCCACATTGTACATGCCAATGCGCGACGAGCGGCTGTGCGGGTTCGGAATGCCCGGCTCCATGCACACCCGATCGCCCACCTTGAGGTGCTGCACCGACGCACCCACCTCGACCACTTCGCCGCTCGCCTCGTGCCCCAAAATCATTGGGTCGCGCACCACAAAGGGCCCAATAGCGCCGTGCAGGTAGTAGTGGACGTCCGAGCCGCAAATGCCCACCGAGGCAATCTTGATGCGCACATCAGTCGGCTGAGTTCAAACGAGACAGATTGGCTGTGGATGAACACACACAAACACACAAACACACACACACACACACACACACACGATGCAGGGCTGCATGCCCGCCACCCCAGGGTGGTCTGTGTACCGACATGGCATCGTCGTTGACGTTAATGTCGCGCAAGGACAGTGCGAGTTTTTTCTCCAGGACCAACGCCTGTGTCGATGCCAGGCGCATTTGCACAGTGCGCAGTGATCGGGGGACCACGGTTGCAACGAGAGATCGCAACATGATACAGAGGATCGAGCGAGGAGTGAGAAGAAAGAAAGTGAGTGAAAATTGAAAAATTACAATTCAAAATATCAATTATCCAATAATTTAAATTGTATTCGTACGGCGCACCAGCTCATGTTGTCCCAGTGGTGTCCGAGGATCTTGCTGGGAGTCGCTCTGGCCAGCGTGGTCTCGTTGGCCGCAGCGTCGTCGTTTCCGCCTCACATTCTCTACGCCGAGCGAACGACCCTCTCCCACGCCGCCATCGAGGACGCCCACTTTCGTACACGCCGCGCCGCTGCTGCAGGCGCCGTCGTACCTCTGGAGTTCTCTTTCACCTCCTTCAATCGGTATTAAGAAAAATAATTATAATAGTCAGTCTCGCTCTCCTTTTGACCACTCCCTCCTTCCCCGTTGCACCCAGATCGTTCGCACTGCACCTCGTGCCACACGCGACACTCTTTGGCGACGCGGCACGCTTCACGGTGCACCGGGCCAACGCGTCGAGCCACATCGCGTACGACACATCTCGCTTCTACAAAGGCCACACACTGTCGCCCGAGACGCGCCAGCCACAGGAGGGCGCCGTCGCGTACGGGCGAGTCCGTGTGGGCGGTCGCTTCGACGGTGCCGTCCATGTGGACGGTCAAATTTACTATGTTGAACCGGAAGAAGCGCAAGACACAACAACGCACCTTGTCTATCGGGCCTCCGACGTAAGTCGCGAAAGTGTCGCCAATGCACGCTGCGGTGCGGCCGATGCAGCGACCAGCGACGATACGTTCAATGCCTTTCCCCATCCTCGTCATGATGTCCTTTCGTTTGCGTCGAATCTCGAGCGTCGCGCCGTCTCATGCAACAGCAATGTTAATGCGGCCGCGTCGTACTGCTCGCTCGCGCTCGTCGCCGACGCCACCTTCTACGCCAAGTACGGTACCGAAGCGGGCGCCATTGACAAGATGATCTCGCTGGTGCAGGGCGCCGAGGCCATCTACCAGGCGACAGCATTTGGCAATGGCGCACCGCCTGTCGGCTTCTACGTCGTGCACGTCACCGTCTTCACCGACGCCTCCACCTCACCAGGCGACGCCATTCCCTTGGGTACCGACGTCACCACAACTCTGCAGAACTTTGCCATTTACGGCGCCTCCAACGAGTTCAACGACGTCTGTTTGGGCCATCTCTTCGTCGACCGTGACTTCTCTGGTGTCCTTGGCCTTGCGTACGTTGGCAGCACCAGCTCTCTCGGTGGCGTCTGCCAGAACCGCGCCACCCTTTCCTACGGCTCCGCCAACACCAACACGGGACTCACCGTACCAACCAACCCTTAAACATTGCTATTGTGATACCCATTCCTCTCCTGTTTTTGTGTTTATTTTGTTTTGCTTTTTTTTTTTTTTTTTTTTTCTTCTTTCTCTTTGATTGAGTCAATGAAAATAACGATGTGGGAACAAATGAGGCTTGTGCAATGGCACGATGATGTTGAGTGTGTGAAGGAGGGCGGGGACGGCAACGACTACACCGTACCCAAATGCCCGTCTGTGACGTTTGGAGACACCCAAAGCGAGCGATGGCCTCCTCTTCGTCTGGGACAGGCTGGGGAGCCATGGCGATCAACAGGGAAGAGGAGGGGAAACAAAAATAATTGACAATTACCCATTCTACTCAATGATCAGTCTGCCGGAAGTTTACTTATTTTTCTGTCCTTTCAATATTAATTTTCTTATTCTTCAATCTTCATTCATCAAAGAAGTATGCCTCACACAACAGTGGACCCGTTGACTCCGCTCGAGGCGGAGTCTGTTGTGCGCAGTTTAGAGAAATTGCCCCTAACTGAAGTGGGATCGACGAGGTACTCATTCTGTTGATTTGATGGCGTCGCATGGCCTCTTTCTGTACGAGCCTCACGCCGTGTATGAGTGTGTGATTGTCTCACTGTCTGACTGTTGGTCGGTGAATTTTCTTCTCTTATCAGCTATGTTGTAAACGATTGGGATATTGGTTCGTTTTGGTGTTGTCGTGGCAACGACTCTTCAACGACTCCCCCTCTTTGTGTGTGTGTCTCACACAAGTGCATTCTCTCTTCGTTTGAAATTCCAGGTGGATTAGCCAACATGAGCGCGTCGAGCGGCTTAATATTCAGGTGTGCACAGCATTGTACGAGCGTCATCTTCGATCTGTGTCACTTAGAATCGTTCGTTTATTTTTTATATAGGCTCATGTTAACGCGCATAACAACTCCGACGAATTTGTGATGAGCTCGATTGTATCGCATGGCAAACTTGAGACTCTCGTGTATGATTTGATCGTGGCTGAGCTGTGGCGAGTGCACGTCTATCCCGAGCTGAGAAGGTGTGACTTTGCCAACGATAACACTGTCATGCCGTACATGGTTCTCTATCACGAGGTGACGCTCTGCAATCTGCTGGAAACCATCATGTATTACGGAGAGACGTGCGCCGATGCAAGCACCGATGCACTTTTAGAGCTGTGCGACTACTGTGTGCGGCAGTGTGATGCACTCGTGGTGCTGTGCGACAAGTCGGCCATGACCACCCATGCCGAAGAGGTGCATGCAGTCGACCCTGTCCATGCGAGGGCCTTGTGTGACGAGCCCACTGCAGAGGAGTACTTAAAAATGAGTGCCGGTGAGCAACTGGACACCCAAGCGCGTCAAATTGCGTACACCACGGCGATTGGTGCGTTGTCGCTGTTGCGCTATCTGACCAGCCATCTCGCGAGCACGCCACTTACAGTGGCCACGCGACTTCTTCGCACCCACGATTGCATTGCCTGCCTTGTACGCGTTACTGACATACAGCCCTGGTCGTGCACCGGCTCTAATGGCAAGCTGTACAAGTACTCGGATGGTCGCTGGACTCTGGCTCCCGGTGTGGAGCGTCTAAAGCTCTGCAAACCAGAAGCCCAGGTACATATAAAAACGTATTAATTTTGTGTTGTTTCATGCATGATAATAATAATTTAATTTCCGCATATCATTAATGACTATAACTATATTATTAAGACGTATTATTGTTATAATATTTTTATAAATTATTATTGTAAACAAAAATAATAATAATTATTATTATTAATAAATAATAAAATTTAAAGAATTGTTTCGCTGCGTGTGCAATCCATATTTCTCGTCTTGAAGTCTACGGCAGAAGTATTGTGCTGCTCTTTGTGTGTTTATATAGTTTTGTTTTGACATTGAGTACAGCTCTCGATTCTCTATTTATTTTATAATTATCGTACACTAGGTCTGGTTGGCACTGGTGACGCTACTTCTAGGTGAAATTGGACAACGTACGTACATGTACAGCTCCTACAAGAAGGATCAGGTAAGAAGTAGTATGCGCATGCCGAGGATTTTATTTATAATTAGGAAGACGTTTATACTAATCATCGAAGTCAAATAGGTCTTGCGTTTAAAAGGACACATCAATGACGTGATGCTTGATCAGTTGCCCATACTAAGTACCACATCTGATCAGCTTTAATTTGGTACTAGTGTGGGTTTGTCTTGTTAACATTGTACTCTGACACGCAGGCGACCTGCAACGGTATCTGGGCAATCTGGCGTTGATGGATCCGCCAGCACCCTCAAGTGACCTTATCATCGAACAGCTCTCGTCTATGCGGTCCGCGCTGCTCGAGCAACACCGTGCGCACTGGGCCGACATTGCCGAACGCCAGCTTGCCCACGTCTTTCGTTTGTCCTCCGAGCAACAACAACAGCAAGCAATTAGGTGAGTATGATAATGAGATGAGACTATAATAATATTATTATTCGTACTTCAAAAGAATAATAAATTTTATAATAATAATAATAATAAATAAATTATTACTATCATTAATTCGACGTCTTATTTATTACAATTATTCTTCATCCCACATGCACTCACTATTTATTTTTCATACGAATCTAATTTAATAATATTATTATAATTATTATGTTCTTCATGCAATGAATATTAATTTTTCGTGTTGTCGCTTTTGTTTGTTCTTTTCTCTGTATCATTAATAAATGGGTTGTATTCTCTTGCGTAGCCTATCTGCCGCATATGACCTTGACGCGCTCTCTGGTCTACTTCCAAATGATCCTCGATGTTGTGTCTGTGGCGAGCCAGCCGCAAAGCGCTGCTCTCAGTGCAAACAAGTCTGGTACTGTGGTCGCGAGTGTCAAGTTGGTGACTGGCCCTCGCACAAATCTGCGTGTTGTCAATGAGTTAATAGTTATGAGTGTAAAAGAAGTGGAAGAAGAATAATAATACATGAAAAAGAAGAAGAAGAAGAATACAACCCATAAAAAGAAGAAAAGAGTAAAATGTTTCCTTCTTTTTATTCACTCATAATTCATAGTCAGTCACAACAAAGAGCGACAACGCAAACAGCTCAAACCCATTTTCCAACAACAATTTCATGCTACAAGAGCCGAAGAGCGTCAAGACTCAAGACTCAAGAGAGAGCGGAGACAGGCTGGCTGATGAAATACTACCGATATCATTTTATTCGCTGGAGGACTCACAGGAGAAGCGTACGTTCTTTCTACGTTCTTCAACCGTACAGCGCCGTTCACCCAAAAGCACGCTTTGCTACTTGTTAGGACCGAGGCGTTCTTCCAATTATTGCAACGAGTGCAAAAAATGGCGCACGTGGCTGCTCTTGACATAGAATGAGAGTGATTTATGAGACGCTTTGTGTGTAACGCTGAATGACTTCAAAATAAAATTGAATCAAATTGAACAAATTTCAATCAATTACTTCTCTGCATTTCGCGTGCCACATACACTCTCCCACTATCCGTATTAGGTCAATACGCAACGGCCTTTGGTGTCAGTACAAGCGCGTCAAGGGGTAAGCATAAGCTACACAATCCGCTCTGCACTGCACTGCACTCCTCTGCCTTGCCTTCCCCTCCCTCCCTACGACGTCCACACGCTGCAGTCGGGGGGCGTCTCAACATACCACGGCCATTCCAAGTGTGCATGGCCGTCGGCTCTTGCTATCCCAGCAAAATATTGCTCAGCAAAAGAGCGGAAGGAGACGAAAAAGAAAAAAGAGAGAAAAAAGACAATACCTGCCAAGATCGCGCGCCTCGTCTCATGGCGTTCTCTGCACGGCATTGCACTGATGGGTGCCTGTTTGAAGCAGTGTGGTGTCGTGAAAGAGGCGCATGCTTCAACAAAGCTGTCGAAATGCTCAAAAGAAGAAAGTGAAACGAAGAGCAAAACACGTCGCACCGGAAGACACGGGAGGGTCCCGTCGCCTGGCCACCACCACCTCATAGGGGAATTGGCGTGAACAAAACTAAATGGCCTGCGAGAGGAGCAGTAGCTTATGAAGACAAAAAAAAATGCTCTGCTACACATTTTTTTTTTCTGACGGCTTATTGATTTTCGGGGGGGGGTTTTTTTTTTTTTTTTTTTTTTTTTTTGGTTCTCTATTTAGATTGCGAGAAAGGAAAGAAGGCGGGAGTTACCAGCATGGCGCCCGGCAGGGTGCGGACGAGCTTCTTGGTGAAGACGCACTCGCGGAGCTCTTCGCCGTGGCTGATGGGCTGGAAGCAGATGGGACAGGTGCCAACGCCGTCTGGATTGGCCGCAAGCCAGGTGTGCAGGTCGAACGACTGCCGATGGTCGCAGTGCGTGCCCTTGACCGGGATCTCGACAATGCGCCCCGTCGTGGGGTCCGTTAGGTCCATTCGTTCCGCTGCAAATCACATAAACAACAGTCAGATGCGCTTCGCCCGTTCCTCTGCTCGCGCGCCCCTTACAGTTTGCATTCTCATCCATGGTGGGCGAATCAGCCACAGCGAGCAGCACGAAAGAATAATTGTAGAAAAAATCAAAAAAATCACAATTCACAAACCGACAACGAAAAGGCGAAATGATTAGAACATTTTAATTTTTATAATAATAAAGTTATTATTATTTTGCCCAATGAGTGGATGTAGCGAGCAAACCGAACGCACCTGCGTGTCTCATGGCGACAGTGGTCCCGCGACTGTGGCGACCGACCTGGTGAGAGATGCGCTGCGGGCGGACGGAGTGAAACTGTGGCTGCCGCCATACACTCCCGCCCAGGCCACTGCGCACACGGCGCTTGCGTCGGCCTTTGCCGAACGGCTTGCACTGGATAGGGAGGTTGTGGTGGCGGAAATCGAATCGCTGCGTCTGGTATGTGTGTGTGTGTGTGTGTGTGAGTGTGAGTGTGAGTGAGTCGTTGCTCAACCCAACGGCATAGCATGCTCTCGCGAAACTCGCCAAGCGTCGCCAGATTCAGGTGCATCTCAAGTGTGCTGGTGAAGTGACCGCCGTGGTGCCGGAGCTGACGGTGGATGCGGACGCTGTGGACGGCTACACCGCGTTGCGTTCGGCATTGGCAACGACTGTCGATCTTGCCACGCGCACGAGCACCAGCACGAGCACGACGACGGCGGTCGAGGTGCGCCTCGTCCACGCTGGGCATCTTGTGGAGACAACGCGGTCGTTGCGCGAGCAGGGGTTCAGGACAGGATCGCGTGTGATTGCGCTTGTGGCACGATCTGCAGATGGAGGCGGTGCGCAGCTTCACGCACGAGTGGCGCGTGTGAAACAGGCGGCCGAGCGACTGGCGCGAGGACAACCAAAGCGCTACGATGCGCTTGAGGACGAATCGACCGACGACGACGAAATGACCGAAGCGGAGCTCGAGCTGACGGACCAGCACGGACGACCGGTGCCTATTGGTCGTCGCGCCCGACGTGACCTGGTGTTGGCCATGACATTGCAAGACAAGGGGCAGCAAACGTGTCGTGACGGCAACTATGCCGAGGCACTCTTGTATTTCCTTGAGGCCGACGAGGCCTTTGGGCGGCTGCCGGCAGAGCTTGAGCTACTGACGCTCATTGACAATGTTGGCATTCTGTACTTGGACATTTGCATGCTCTACTTGAAAATGGAAAACCTTGAGGCGTTGCCGGACGCGCGCGAGCGTCTGTGTCGCGCGGAGATGTGTTTGACGCGCTGCTACGGGTCAGACTTGGACATGACACGGGCGCGACGCATCCACGGCGATGGTGCGGGCGAGTCGGCGCCCGAGCTCGCGCTCTTTGTGCGTCTGTATGTTTTGCGCGGCGCGCTCGACTTTCACGCCGGGGACATTGCAAGTGCCATTGCATGCTTTGACCGGGCGGCGTTACACTTGCACTCTCTTGAAGTGGACCCCGAAGCGCACGCTCAGGTGTGCGAGTCCACGGGCTGCACCAGTCGGCATGCGCGCATGGCATTGCGTGCGTGCGCCGGCAATGTAGCAGCGGCCGCATCGCATGTGCTTACGGAGCGTGAGAAGCGGCGGGCAGGCGCCGAGGAGGCCCGCAAACAGCGACGCGAACGACGACGACGTCGACGCATAGGCGTGACAGCCAATGGCAAGCGCACAAGTGTAGCGGTTGTGGATCGATTGGTGGCTCTTGGCTACTCGGCCGAGCTTAGTGTGGTCGCTGTACAGCAGTGTGACAACGACCTTGACGCAGCATTACATCTGCTCAACAACGAGCCGGCCTTGCTCATTGCGGCACTCGACAACACCGACGCAGCAAAGCGTCGAACCAAGTCGAACACGGCGGAAACGAATGACTTTGCCGACAAAGTCGTTCAGCTATGTACCATGGGATTCGAGGCGGACCATGCTCGGGCGGCGCTGATGGAAGCGCGTGGCAACGTTGAGAGCGCCGCCACGCTGCTTGTTGATGGGTTTCAGGCGCCTTGCAACGTTGGTGCTGACGATCTTTTTCGGGAGGGCGCAGCGATCGCTGGAGGAGTAGAAGAAGACGACGAAGATGACGACGACGAAGAAGAAGACGAAGAGGATGAGGAGGGTGACGAGGAGGAACGTGCGGCACGTCGCGAGCGAGACGAGCAGATCATTCAAGAGGAGATTGTGCCTGCATTGACTGGTGATGCTGATGGACATTTAGATAGTGAGTGTGACGACGAGCGGGCGATTCTTGAGCGATATCGCGCTCTGCTTCAAGCTTCAACTCGCAATGAATAAACAAGTTTTTTTTTTTTTTGGGGTGTGTATTGTTGGTAACTGATTGACATTTGGTTAGAACATTGCGAGATGTTTTGTGTTGTAAGATACGGCGATAAGCAGGTACCATTTAAAGTGGTGCGTCGCCATGGTTACCAAGGATGTTTTAGTCTCTGTTGGTGAATCCACAGTGTAGTGTACCGGCGCTTCTTCGACACATGAAAGACAAATGCGGAGTGCCGCCAGAGATTGAGGTGCAAATGCAATGAGGACGGCACGGGGCGCAAATATGTCACGGCTAACGTTTTGCAGATTGATCTTGCAGAAGAACAGACGGGCACAGTAAAGGATCTGCAGAACAAACGTGACTTGTACGCGGATGAAATGCTTATCACACGAACGGTATACGTGCTGGTGGCGGTTCAAGCACGCGACGAGGGCGGCGACGAAGAGACGCACCGCAAGAGCAAGAATATATTTTTGCCGCTCCTTGCTGACTACTCGCTCGCCTGTCGGCTCGACAAGGGCAAGGGGCGCGCTCGAAAACAACATTCGCATGGGCAGGCGTTTGCCAAGGACGGCAATGCCAGCGATGATTCGTCGTTTGCGCGCGGAACCCGTCGGTCGCGACCCTCTTCCTCCGTCTCAAGCAAACGACCTGCTTCGAAACATTCCACAAAGCAGTCTTCGCCAAAAAAGCAATAGGAGATCAGTGTATTTTGAGGGGAAGAGCTCACAGGTTGAGTGCCTCCGCTTCCCACGCCTTAACCTTCTTCATCTGCTGGTCGCCGAATCCAGTGTACTAAAAAAAAGTACAAGAAGATAATAATTGTTATAATAATAATAATAATAATTATTATTATCATTTTGACTGGGGTTGTCTTATTTTTGGGATGGTGAGTCGTACAGCACTCTCAAACTTGTTTCGCAGCTGCTTCTCGCTGTACATGTCGGCGAAGAAGCGCTTGTAGAGCTGCGCGTCTTGGGCCTTGACCTGTCGATCTACTTGCTCATACGGAATTTCGGAGCGCAGGAGAGCATCCATCGACGCAACGACATCGGGGTAGGCGCTAGCCACGTTGTACAGCTCGTCGGGGTCTAAGTGTGCCAGGGAGAGTGAGAAGAAGAAAAAAAAAAAACAAGTAAGAAGAAGAAGACATTTCCAATTTATAAACAAATTTAATAAAAAAAAACAATTAAACAACACGCGAGCGACAGACAGAATAAAAATGTCAATTACAAGAACTGTTTGGAAAATTGCTATACCAGTATCAAGGTTGAACAGTTGGGGGATGTATGACGAGTTGTACGCGTCAAGGTTGGTTCCAAAGGCAATGTACTTCCAGGGACCTTGGCGCAACATGAAGGAGCCCGTGTTTCCCATGTTAGAATGGTACTGGGCTGTGACAAAGGTGGGGCGCGCGGGCTGTGGCTGTCCGCGCGCCAGAGGCAGTAGTGAGTGCCCGACCAGCGATGGGGGCTGCGCACCGCCTGCCATGTCCACCAGCGTCGGAAACACATCCAGGAGACTGCATACAGTGTTCAGACAGAGTCAGTCAATTTGTTTCTCTCTCATGGAATCATTTTGTTTCCCTCTGTGTCAGTGTACGTTGTAAGGTTTGTGACGAGCTTGTTTTGAGGAATGTCTGGACCCGCAATGATCAGAGGCACCCTCACACTCGCTTCGTAAAGTGAGTTCTTCCACACTTGGCGGTGTTCCATATTCATCTCACTACAGACACGCACACACACATACACACACACACACGAGTTGATGCCAAGTAAATATTAATAGTAAGGGCACGGTTGTGCACATCTCACAAACTCCAGACTCACCCGTGGTCCGACAGAAACACCACATATGTGTTGTTGAGGTGTCCGTGCTTCTCAGCCGCAGCAAGCACTAGCCCCAGCATGTCTGTACGAGGAAGAAGTGAGTACTCACACACACACATACGCACCACAAAGACAAACAAACACACACATACAAAGACACACACACACACACACACACACACACACACACACGCACACACACACACACGCACACACACACACACACACACACACACACACACACACACACACACACACACACACACACACACACACACACAACATTTAGTTTGAATGACGGTGTTTGAGGGTCGAGGATGAGGCGTACTCTTCTTTGACCGTGATGCCTTTCTCATTGGCCACAGAAAAGAGACGTAATACTCTCTCCTCATCCATATCAAACTCCTTCTTGTAAAAGGCCTGCTCGGCGTGGCGCGAGTCGACGCCCACTGTTGTGGTGGAGTAGGAGAAGGGAACGCGAAAGCGATGCAGAACCAGAGCCAAGTCTATCGTCCAGATGCTCTTGTCCACTCCGAGGTCATTGCATGCAGCCAGCAAGTCTGGCTTTAGAACGTCTCGTCGCTTATTGAAGCTAAACGAGGCGAGCGTGTGAGCGTGAGCGGAGAACGAACATTATAATTGATACACAAGTGCCATTTGAAGAGAGGCCAGTCCACAGTCCCAGTCGCTGTGTTGCTGTACATGCGGCACATCCAATTGTACCACTTCGTCGCTTTCGGCTATCTCCATCAATAAACAATCAAAATTTTGTACAGAACACAGAGAATAGGATTTAGGCATTTCCCATTATTCAATATTCATCATTGATTATTCATTAACGGTCACTTTTTTATTAGTCATGGATCGTCAGCGCAACGATTTGGAGCGTAAGGTGAAGGCCGCGAAGAAAAAACTTCGACAAATTTCTCGTCTGGAGGAGTTCGGTCTTTCGAATTTGAACGAGGAGGAAAAGATCAAGGTTCGTTCTCAATTGACAGCCGTCCTCTCTTGACCCGCTTCGCCTTTGCGCACTCTTATGGTTACAAACACATGATGTTCAGGTGAATCAAAGGCGAGAATTTGAAGACTTGGTCGACGCTAGCGAGCAGAAATTGAAAAAGTTGCCACCCGCAAAACTGTCTCCTACTGCTGGTGCTGCTGGTGCTGCTGCTGCTCCTCTTCGTGTTGCTCATGCTGCTGTCTCTGCTACTGCTACTGCTGCTACTACTACTACTACCACTACTACTACTACTGATACTGCTCGTGCTTCTATTGCACCTTTGTCTCAAGCTCCCACCAAGAAGAAGACTGAGGCGCCTCCCGCCACAGCCACAGCCACTGCCGCTGCGCCTGCGAAGGGTTCCAAGAAGAACAAATCGAAGGAAGCGGCGACGGCGGCGGCGATGCCCGAGCATCCGTTTGTGTTCCCTGCTATCTCCGTGCGAACACTCGATGACGAGCACGACGATGTGGTGCTCTGTGTCGACGTGCACGGCGATGTGATTGCGACCGGCTCTCGCGATACCTCCGTTAAATTGTGGTCGCTGCAAACCTGCCAGTTGGTGCGTCACTTGGGTGGCCACAGGGGTGCGGTGCACGGTGTGCGTGTTTTGGCGGACACGGGGATGGTGTGCAGTGCGAGTGCCGACTCAACGTTGCGCGTGTGGCAGTGCGAGACGGGCGAGCAGAAGCACGAAGTGTACGTGTACTCGCGTGTGTTGTGTTGCACTCATGTGCCCGACCACCCGACGCTTATCCTGTGCGGTACCGCTGCAGGCAAAGTGCATTTTATTGACGCCACAAGCGGCATCAATGTACACACGCTCAGCGACGTGGTGAGTGGGCGCGTCACCGCGTGCGACGCCCGCGGGGAGCGCTTTGTCGTGGGAACGGCGCAAGGCCAAGTGGCGCTGTGCCAGATGGCGATTACGGGCGAGGGTGAAGAGGCTACCGTTGACGATACGCGGTGCGTGTGGGCGTTCAACGACGACACGTACATGGGCGACATCAACGACCTGCTCATGATGGACAACAGAGTGTTTTGGGGCGACGGCGACGGATGGAACGTCAAATGGTTGTTCCTGCAGGGCGACAACGACGACGTGCTCTACAAGGTCGCAAACCGCACAACTATGCGCGCCTATGGCACACAGAGCATGGCTCAGAGCGACGCTGCCGATGTCATTGCTAGTAGCTCAAGTGACCGAGACGGAGGCTACATCAATGGTATTATGATTTTATCTTCATCCTGCGTGTGGTTTGTGATTGCTGTGTGCCTGACGACGCGTTATTGTTACTCTTTTCAGTTCGACGTGGAAGCACCGGAGAGTATCTGTACACGCTGCGAACGCGCAAGACAGTGATGGCAATGGGGTACAATGACGACGGGAGTGCACTGGTGCTGGCTGGCAATGGGAGCGAGGTTGAAGTGGCGGTGTTTGGTGCGCAACGGGACACGCAGTCGAAGCGACTGGTGCGGTCGCGTGTGCTGATGAGCAATGTGGTATATGACAGTGATGATGACGATGGGGACGAGGAGGATGAAGACGAAGGCGAAGGCGAAGGGAAAGGGAGTGCGAAGGGAGAAAAGGAGGCGGTAGAGGTGCGAGAGGGAGGGCGGAGTGTGCTTGCGTCGGCGCTGCAGCAGCAGCAGCAACTACCCTGGTGGTCTCCCTCGAGCTGGTGTGCCATTCTTTAGTATATATTATAGTTTTTATTGATGTTAAACGGGTTTTTGTATGTGTGTATGTTGAACAATGAGCTATGCATCTGGTTTGGTTCCGGTCAGAGCAAAGAGAGGCCAGTGGCCGCGCACTTCCGTCTCGGCGGTGGTGTTCGGCCCGAGTGCTTGTGCAATATCCTCGGCAACCTTCTCGAGTGGGTCGGGTGTGTTGGGTTGGGCCTCGCGCAGGGTTTGGTAGGCCGACCACGACCGGAGATAGCCGATGAGTCCCTCAACAGTGAACGTCTGCAAACCAAAGCAACAATTAGTATTACTATGGACTGTTGTGTGCGCGATTGTCGTTTCGCAGTACCTTGTCAATAGTCGACTCGTAGCGTGCTGCGTCTGGATAGGGCACTTGGTCGAGTTTGGTGTACATGCTATCGATGTGGTGGCGCGCGGCCGCCCAGTGGCCCTTGAGCGTTTCGCTGTAGAAGTGATGCACAATGCGTTGGACGCGCTCGTCATCCATCACGACATTGCCGTAGCCCACGACTGCGACAGCGCCCTTGGGCTTCAATACACGATCACACATGGCATAGAATTTGGGCATGTCGAGCCAATGGGCCGCCTGAGCACAGGTGATGAGATCGCAGGAGCCGTCGGCGATCTCGCTGGGAAGTTCATCGACGCTTCCCACGTGAAATGCAATGTCTAAGCACGATCATGTTTGAAAAAGCCAAAAATATAATAATAATAATAATAATAATAATAGTGAAGGCTACTGGGGTGTTTGGAGAGGGCAGCGTCTATTTGCGCCTGGCTCACGTCGACACCGATCATGGTGGAAAAGTGCGACGAGAGCGATTTCGTCAGTTGGCCCGACCCACAGCCCATGTCCATGGCCGCTGAGCGACCCGAACATAACGAGACCAGGTGTGCCACCAGTGATTCGGGGTAGGTAGGGCGGAACCGCGCGTACTCGGCGGCGTGACCGGCTTTGGCAAAGAGAGTCTTGAACATGAATGAATAGTAGTGATCACAATCTAAATTCTTAATTCTTATTACAAAGTCTGCAAACCATTTTATAAGGACGGTACCAAGTACCAACTCAGTCAAGAAACGCAATCATAATATATATATATATTAAGTCATTATTGAATTATCATTGAAATACTTATAGTACACGAAGAGCAGAGCGGCCTTTCCTCCCTCTGATCACTTTCTTGAGTTTCTTTAGTCGAGCTCGTCTGAGCGTCCAAACTTGAAGAGTAGCGTCGAAAGAAAGATGCACAGGTTTTGCAAAAAGAGGGAAACGCCCGGCCAGAGCGGTCTACAAAACGTTGTGTATGTTAGTTAACATGGCTCGAGACACACGTCGTAATGAGTGACTGTGTGTGCTGTGTGTTTGTTTACCTTGGCACAGCAGCATGTTTGTTCCACGCAATGTACTCGGCAGCCATAACCCAAATACTGGATATGAGACCGCCAAAGAGAAGTCCAAAGCTCAAGAAGAAGACGACACGGGCGCCACAGGGCCCAAGACACCCGTCGGACGATTCAAAGAGAAATCGATTGGAGAACAAGTTCACCATGAATAGCGCAATCGTCGAACACACGCCGCACACCCAGTAGGCACCGTTGCTGAACTTCGTGTCAGCAACATTGGAGTCGATCACGAACCACCAGCCGAGCGCAAACTACACAAAGTTCAAATTTTCTATCGTCACACACATTGACCCACACACACACTCTCTCTCTCTCTCTCTCTCTCTCTCTCTCTCTCTCTATCGTGTGCACTCGATCTAATAGAAACACATGACATAGCCAGCATACCAAGGCCCCAGAGAGAAGAGACATGATGGCGTTGCGTTGTTCTCCAAGATTTTCTAGACAGAGAATCACTCAATTCGAACTTGTTGTTCGTCTCAAAATTTCTTACCCATAAAATTTCTCCAACAGCCACAACACCTGCACCCACAGTTGCACTTAACATCGTCACAGAGACCCGACATGGTACAAATTACAAAATGAATTGATAATAAGAAAATAATTTTAATATTATTATTAATAGAGAATCGAGAGCAGTGAGGATCGGTAAGGTTCGCACAAACCTTACTTGGTAAGGTAAGGTTCGATCTTACCAAACCTTACCAAACCTTACTACTTCTTTTTGTGTCAAAAATTACGATTTCTCTCTCTGTAGTTCGAGAGCTATTGTGTGAGTTGAGTGGGGTGATCAGTAAGTAACGATAAATTTGCTCTTCTCTTTATACAAAGAGCTGTCCTTTGACAACAAGTGCAGTCTCAGCGTGGATTTTCACTCGCTGTCTCTCCTCATCAACAATCTAATGAAGCAAGACACAGAAGTTTTAGGGCACAAAGAGTGACGAATACGTTCGTACTACAGTCAAGTTTCCGCCTCTTTTTGAGCACTGACGGGCTGTCATTTGCGTTTTATCGAGTCTGCAACAAAACATAATGAGAACAGACAGATAAGTAATAGAATTTAACAGAAATTATAAAATGTCAATAATAATTAAGGACGTAGAAAAAAATACAACAATAATCATAATAAATGCACCACAAAGACACATATACACATGTATTCACTCAAACACACACATACATACATACATACACACACACACATACGTGTACATACAAACATAGTGGAAAAAGAAACCAAACTGGTTCAACACACCTCTCTCGTGAAAATTACCGTGAGCGCCAGTAGTGGGCGAGCACCGAGTGCGCACTGCCCGTGACGGGGTCTTCGGGAATGCCGTTCCACGGACTGAAGTAGCGCGAGACAAAGTCAGGTCCGTCGAGCCCACCCGAGGCAGTGACAATGACTCCGCGCACAACAGAGCCATCGGAGACGGCAAGGAGTCGCGCACAGTCTGGCTGGACACGCAGGAGGGTCGAGAGCACGCCACCACTGCCACTCGCAGCAGCCTCGTCCAGGTGCAACACAAGCTTCTTGGTGCCTGCAGAGTATTCAACCGAGCCAATGGCAATTGCACCGACAGTTGCTTGAATCACCGACTCGATCATTTCGTCGCGTGCTGTAACACAAGAAAGGACTTTCATCTTCACGATTTCCTGAGCTGGATCGGGTCGTACCCATAGGCGTGCATGGATTCAACGGAAGTTCAATGCACACGCTGGTCAACCCGACACGCCAGGCCTTGAGCGTGCCACTGAGCGTGTCGAACGAGAGCTCATCCGATGTGTTTCCGGCGTGGAAAAACAACGTCGCCGCTGCCGCAATTGTCGCATGGCCACACAGATTGACTTCACACGTGGGCGTAAGCCAGCGTAACTTGAAGTGCGAAGAGGCGGTGAACGAGTCCGAAGCACTGCGCAACGAGATGAATGCTATACAAAAAGCATCCAGCGAGACTCAGTGCACCTCAAACCAACTCATCCACTCACCCGTCTCCGACAAGTTCATTTCCGCCGCAATTTTCTGCAGCA
Source organism: Ministeria vibrans ATCC 50519 (assembly GCA_943704425.1). NCBI lineage: Eukaryota > Filasterea > Ministeriida > Ministeriidae > Ministeria > Ministeria vibrans. The sequence continues at coordinate 41,381 of CALSCP010002411.1, forward strand.
ATGAGTCTTCCAAAGGCTGCTCGAGGAGCACGACGGCAGCAGGGTTGCCACTGAAGGGCGCATCGGCAAAGGCATCGACCTGCCGCATCGCTGATCAGTCTACTCACTTGCAATGTCTTTTTGTTACTTGAAATAGAGGCAACGACATGGTAGCAAAGCGACACGGCGCAGGCGGACACCCGTACACACACACTCTCTTAAAAGATAGAAATGAAAAGTAGCTTTTCTATTTATTTTTTAGACGTGAACTCCAAGCATCAGAATTTCGCAGTGAATGAAGACAGTGTGAAGAGAGCGATGAGCGAACGGCCCACCGTAATCAGTCGTCACTCGTCAGCCGAAAACCCATCAAGACAGTCTGGCCCGGCTATGAGAGCGGGTGGATCGACGTGAGATTGTCTGATTCTCTCGACTCGACGGGGGGAAGGTCCCAGTCAAAATGATTAATTCTTATCACCTACTTACCCACTTAAACTATTCTTTCATTTCTTTGTTAGTCTTTTCCCTCTCGAACTTCTGGACCGCTCCCTCTATCGCCATGATCATGATCTGCCCCTTGAGGCTTGTCCTCATTGCGCTGGCGTGTATGGCAAGCATTGCGGCGCTCTTCTTTGCACTCCCACCGCACGTCCGCGACAGTCTCTGGCATTACGCGTGGCCCTTTGGTCGACGCATTCCGTCGAGCTCTTCATCATGTGCTACCAACGACACCCTCCAACAGCAGAGTCACGCGAAAAAGGTTCCGACTTTTCTTTATTAACTTTTATTGTTTCGCTCTTTTCATATGTCTCTCCTTCAGAAGCAAGCGTTTGCTGATGCCAATGGCGAATCCCAAGAAGCACGCGATGAGGCAACTGTAACGCGTGCCACGCGCGTCCTTCAGCTCGCCGTGGTGGCACTTCTCGTCTTCTTTCACTTTGAACTCTTTTCCAATGGAATGCTCTGTCGCGCGACCCGTGAGGCGCTTCTTCACCTCCTGTAGAGTAGTGTTCCCATCCTCCTTTGTATTCCTGCTGTAAATATTCTTTCATGCAACATAAATCATCCCAATTCATACACTAAATGATTATGATTTTTTACTCGACATCAAGAATAATCGACTGTGCAAGAGCATCGGTCGGTGCGGACGACGCTGCTGTAGCAGTGTCCATGCTTTCCGTGACCGCATTGTCAAAGGAAGACGACGGCGGGGGTCGTCCAAAGGCGGCAGTCTTGCCGCGCACAGCAGGCGAGACGGCAGGTGACGAGGTCGAGGACGCTGCACGACTCATTCGCGCCGCCAGTTCCTCCATTGTCGAACGGGACTGTCGACTGGCGGCACGAGGCCCGTAGCGAATGAGGTCCGCCGAGATTTTGACGTCACATTCGGTTTGTTCAATGACCACGTAGTCATCGGCATCACTGTCGGCGACCGACGCCTCGCGCGGCTCGTCCACTACGGCCGGCCCTGCTGCCTCATCCACGACGCCACCCGTCGATTCACTCTCGGTCGGAGCAGCAGTAGCAGCAGTCACAGCATCGTCTGTGACTGCTGTCGACGATGCGGCGAGCGAGAGTTCCTTGGCGGCGCGCGCGAGTTTGACGGCCTCGGCAAAGACGTGAATGGGCGTCTCGTCGGCGACATTGCGACGGTGTTCGCTGGCACCATTGGACAAAAGGGTACGCATCACCGAGACATTGGCGCGACGCGCCGCGATGTGCATGGGCGTGTCGCCGGCCATGTTCTCCAGCTCAAGGTCGGCATTGGCTGCAATGAGTTGCGACAGCACATCGCGGTCGTTGCGCTCGACGGCGACGTGCACCGCTGAGTTGCCCGAGGCGGCATCTGTCGCATTGGGATCGGCGCCAAAGTGCACAAGGGAGTGCAAAATGCCAGCATTGCCCACACTGGCGGCGGCCAGGACGGGCGTGTGGCCCGTGTAGTTGCGCATCGCCAGCAGGTAGGGCAGCTCGGGTCCGGTGCGCTCGAGAACGGACAGCATGCAGCGCACAATGGCATCACTGCCGTGTGCATGAGCACACGCCAGATGCAACGCCGTCTCGCCCTTGCGCGTCCGCAGCGACAGCAGTGCACCCGCCTCCACCAGGCGCTCGACCATATCGCGTCGTTGCAGGCGTGCCGCCATATGCAGTGCCGTCTCACCACGATCGTTTTGCACGCGGAGCGCATCGGCGTCGGCGACGCGCAAGAGCTTCTCGAGTACGCCAACCTGACCGTGCTCGACGGCATAGTGCAAGGGGGTCTCGCCGTCCTCCTCGTCGGGCATGCCCAGTAGTTGCTGTTGCAGGGCCAGCACATAGCATAAGTCACCTGTCGCCGCGTACAGTTGCATGGCCTTGAGGAAGTCTTCGCCTGCAATCGATGGCCCACTGGCAAACTCCATGAAACCACCAGTGCTCCCACCACCTCCCGTCGAGTTGTTACCACGCCCACCCAAACGTGTACTCCTCCGACTGCCACCACTCTTGCCATCGTCGCCACTGCCACTGGGCCCACCGCCACCACTGCTGCTGCTACCACCGCTGCCACTGCCACTGTCACCACCGCCAAAAAAGTTGTTGCTGAAGCGAGAACGATCACTGTCGATGCGACGCTTCTTGGAATTGGCCTGCATTTGGTCGTGAACTGCGTCCGACGGCGAGTACACAAACTCGACGGGTTTGCTCTCAAGCTGATCCTCGTAGTCGACCACCTGCATGACGACGGCGTGGTCGGTGGTAATAGACGTGTCGTAGTAGGGTGGCATCGAGACGGCAATGGCAAACTGATGATGGTGGTAGTGGCGTGCCAGAGGCAACACAATCGCACCACCATCTGCCGTGTGTGTCCAGCGGTTCGAGTCATGGTGCACCTCGGGATCCCAACGGACGCCCTTGTCGGCGAGGAAGACACGCGACGACGACTTGCGCGTCTTGGATGTGAGCAAGATGATGTCAAAGTTGCCAGTGCTCGGACCGCTCGGGTGCGACACTCGCATAATGTCGAGCTTGCTGTTGAAGATGGGGCCGGTCACAACGGTCGAGTGACACACCGTGCCGTCTTCAAGCTGAAAGTTCATCGTGAACAGTAAGCGCGCCGAGCGCTGGTCTTCCTTGCGAACTTGGGTGCGGGGCGCAGCCTTTTCAATAATCACCGTCAGCGTCGAAAAGGTCGCCGAGGCACTCGCAGCGTCCACGGGCACGGTGAGCTCGCCTTGCAACACATGGCAGTGAGGAATGTAGTTTCCGTGCGCGTCCGGGTTGCGACACACAAGGGAGACGTGAATGGGCGTGCCAGGCGGTACCATCCCGCGGTAAGCGGCATTCACCGACACCTGCGGGTATGTCCCGGGCACCTTGGCCTCCAGGGGCTTCTCGCGACCTTCGCTGCGGTAGCGGAAGCGCGCAAACTCAGACGGCTCCACTGTAATCTGAAGCAGGTCGGGAATGAACCCCCCAGTTGGCGGTAACGGCTGGAAACAGAATAATGAAAAAAGACAATAACAAAAATATTAAGTCATTTTGAAAAAAAAAAGATAAAAGTCGAAGGAATGAAAGAAGTAGTAAGACTCGGGCAGAGGGCACTTGACAAGGGGAAAAACAAAAGGAAAACGACTTACAGCATAGTCTTGGTCGACAGGCTCGACGAGAAGAGCCGACGAGGAGGCAGGAGAGAGGGCGACGGTCGACGGGGAATTCCCAATGGTCATGGGGACCTGACTGGCGTCGGCGACGGACAGTTGTTCTGCGGGCAGCATGGCGGACAGGTCCACAGAGGGGTACGAGGCGTCGCCTTGGGAGAGTACTTGAGGCAATGTCTTGTTCTGAAAAAAGTCGTCAAAGACATCCAAACGAACGTCGTCGTCGCCGTCGCCCTCCAGACTTGCCAGGACCTCCATGAAGGAGCCCTGCTTGCGCGGCATGCCCTGTTTCGAGTGGGCGTCGGCAGCGGCGTGCATCTCCGGCGGCGCGGGCGAACTTCCCGGCGACGCGGGGACGATCCCGGCGGGCGAGGTCGCCTCGAGAAACACCGCCATGGCGTCGTAGCCAGACGATTCCATGCTGTTTCAATACGTCAAGCAGAGGGTAGTAGTAATAAAAAAAGAGAGTGGTTGGGTCACTTGGGCTGTTGGCGCTGGGGCTGTTGGGGTTGGCGGTTAAGCGAGCGAGAGAGACAAAAAAAAAAGTAAATTTGGTAAAAAGTAAAAACTAAAATATGGTGTATTTCATAAGCTCATGCCGCCTCATGTCTTGCTACCCCAGAACACAAGTATCATTATTCATTATTCATTGAACACTCATCATCGTTTGATCATTGATCTTTGTTATGGTCAAGAAAGAACTTCAACAGTTCAACACTTCAACTCAATAATATTACGTATCTTGATACTATGGGATATACAACACTTCGCGACGAGACACTTCCGCGTCTCCGGCGCACTCTGGACGCGCTCATTGCACACACAGAAGACACCAAGGCGCGCACCATCGCCGCAAGTCAGTATGTGCAATCCCACAAGCCCCATGCCGCCGAAATGTACCACCCCGAGTACCAAAAGGTAGTCTGCCTCTCTCTCTCTTTCTCTCGCGTGCCCCCTAACTCATCGTTTTGTCTTTTTTTTTTTTTGTTCATATAATAATGTTACTATTAATTATTTTAGTCTCTGGCCGAACTGACTCGCTATGAAAACCGCCTAACCGTCCACCTTGATGCTCTTGTCGCCATCAACGACAGACTGTTGACCGACGAAAACTTTGTCCAGGGTTTCGAGAAGGTGGCGTCGCTGGACACGCTCATGGGCAAAAGCAAAGGATCGTCTACGGAAAAAGTAACAAAACATTGTGTCTTGAAGACGCAAGATGCCTTGCTGATGCTTCGTTTTGCTGTTCTTTCGTCGCAGGCTGCTATCAAAGAGGCAATGCAACGTGCCGAGAGCATCTCGAACGACATTGGCGCCCTCTTGGGCGATCTGGAGTTTGTGATTGAGTCGACGTCGTTTCTCGACGACGACCTCAGCAAGTGTTCGTTGCATGTCCGCATTGGCAAGGAGGAGGCAACCATGTCACTGCCGGACGCCTTTCCACACCCGTCTAAAGAGACGCTCTCGGCCGCACTCGACGTCGAAGCAGTCGGTGGCCCTCAAAACCCGCCGCAGTACATCGACTGGAAGCACGACGACGACACCAACATCCGATTCAAACTGGTTCGCCCACGAAGCTTCCTCACGGTCACCACCGACACCTTTTTGCGTGCTCAAGTCGACATTGTGCCGTTGTTGTGTTCGGCGGCCGTTCACTTTACCTTCCAACTCGAGAAGCAGAGTCGCGCCTCACTCACAGTCCGTGTGCGCCGCACCCCGTTCCCCGGCGAATCTCAGCCTTCTACACCGCTCGATTGTGCGCAACCTTTTCCCTCCATTGCCCTTGATTGCTCCCTTGAAAACGCCGCCGTAACACCCACCATCACGCGCAAAGCCTCGAGCACCGGTGCGTCCGCGCGCGCCGCTCATGCGCGCACTTCAACGCCCCACGACACCAGCTCCTCCTCCCTCGCCTCCACCGCTACCGCCATAGTCACCACCACGCACACTCCCTACCAGGACCCCGAAGTGTACGACCTGTCGGTGGAGGACGCCCTGCGCCTCGCAAAGCGCATCATTACAGGTGTCTTTGCCCATCGCAACACCATTCCCGAACTCGAGGCTCACCGCACCCTCTACGCCGCACTTCTCGAGCACTTCCAGCGCCGTGCTAGCCAGCGTGCGCTTCTCATTCAACGCGGCGCGTCTCTCGAAACCGACCAAGACCAGTGTCGCACCGAGGAGGTGGCGCGTCAGCATCTCGAGTACGTGCGCCAGGTCTTCGACAAGTTTGACGGCTACTCGTACCGTCGTCGTGGCACCGGCAAATACACCCGTCTGCTCCGTCAGCTCGACGAGCAGTCGTCTGTACTCCGCGTCCTTCTTGACGAGCTTCAATTTGCCGACTCGGAGCGAACGGCGCAAGGTGTGTCCTAAGCAGAGAGGTAGTTACATTTTTCTAATGACTGTCGTTTTTTTTTTCTTTCCATAGGAGCAACTACCGTTCAGAAAAAGGTCACTGAACGCTTTTCAGCGCGACGGGTCATCAAGAACGAAAGTCTTCAAGCATTTTGGGTCTCACAGTTTGGCGATGAGGTATGTTAAGCCCCACAGACAAACACATGCGCACTAAAGTTTCTTCTACTTCTTTTCTCTCTCTCTTCTCTCTCTTTCTCTGCTCTGTCCGGCTAGCAACGTTTCGTGTCTTATGGGACGTTTCTGGCGGCTCTTCGTGCACAATTTTTGCCGTGGCTGATGGGACCCAGCGGTGGGTGCAATGGTTCGCAGTCTCTTGCCAGTCGTGTCCTTCAGGCGTACATTACGCGTTTCCAGGTACCAAGTTGGAATACAATAATTCTGACTCACATGGATTGCATTGTATAACCCCCCCCATCTGTAGGAGTCGGGTGAGAGTGCTGATGATGGCGGAACACACGACCGAATGACGGTGTACCAGTTGGCGGTCAAGGGCAACGAAGATCCTAGCATGAACCAAGTGCTCAGTTCCTTTGCTCAGCAGCGTAATACCATTGAACATCTTTTTTGGCATCTTTGCTCACATTTTGACTCATTTTTATTAGTGTCATCGTTGGACGATGTGCTCATGGGCCAACGAAGCGATGACGGATCTAGTGCAGGGTCGAGTGGCGGTGCGCCGGGGTCACGCTCAAGCACACTGACGTCGCGCACGGGCGAGCCACTGAGCGAACCTGAGATGCTGCGCGTGCGACACACTGTGCCCACTCTAGTGATGCTTCTCAAGGACGACGACCCGGACATTCGCTCCATGGCGTCGGTGGCACTGGGTCGCGTGGGCGGCGAGGAGGCCGTCGGAGCCCTGCTGGACATGCTTGAAGACCCCGATCGATTGGTGCGCGAGGCGGCGCTCCTTGCCCTCGCCCGGCTCAAGTTCGCGCCGGCCGTGCCTCAGATCATGTACATGTACCGCACTGATATCATCCGTGACGTTCGCCAGGCAGCAACCGTGGCCCTCGTTGGCATTGGCGGCGCCGAAGCCGAACGGGTAGACGATCCCACTGCTTGTGAGAATGTGTGTCTTTTCGTCTGCTGAAACTGTCGTTGTCTTTTTTGTTACCTTTTTATATTAGGCGCTTCGACGATTTGGAGTGATTGCTACTGAGCTGCAGAGTATTTGTTCAGCGTTGGGGGCAGAACAGCGCGAGACACTCGCTTCGCTGGGGATTAAGCTCTGAGCGAACATCACTTTTCACCACTTCATAACAACAATAAGTATGAGTGGTCATGACGTTGTATTTTAGTGCATCCATTTTAAAATTTCGTCGGTAAATGTGTACATTCTTAACAAAAGATTGTGCACCACTTTTTCCTTGCGGTGGCACCAGAGTTGTATTAAAAGTTTTCATATTAAGATCAGAGCTGCTGAAGAAGCTGTTGAAAGTGGCACGGGCTGAGCTCGCGACGGAGGGCGTTGAGGCCGCCGTCCTTGGCAAGAACCTTGTGGAAGTACTGCGACGGGGGCTGCGGGTGAGCGGCATCGACAGACGCGAGGAAGGCGCGAGTGTGGGCACGTGCGGGGAGGGTGATGTCGACGTGCGTTCGAACGTGACATGGATACGAGGGGCATGGCGATGCAGGGCTGCTGAAGAAGACACTTGTCACTTGGAGATGCATCCAGTCAAAGAGTGCCATGCGTCCGTGGTATTGCATCACGGCCGGTCGCAGTGCCTCCATGAGCTCACTGAGCTGCTCGGCCGTGGCACCGCGTTGAATCGCTGCAATCTCAACAATGGTGACGGCCGTTTGGAAAAGGAAGCAGTCGCCGCCGATGCGCTCGCTGGCGTGCGGGTCGCCCGACAGCCCCGCGGGGTCGTATGTGCGCTCACCACAAATGTAGACGTCGCGCGTGGCGGACTGGTCGCGCAACTGGAAGCGCACTACACCGCCAAAGTTGATGCCCCACTTGTCGGTGGCGCCAAAGAGCTGAGTGGACGTAAATGGCGACTCCGCGCCGATAGGTAAATTGAGCGTGTGTGTCACGTGGAGCGAGGTGCGCTCGGTAGCGCCGTACGCAACGCCCGACTCGATGAGATCAAGCGTAAAGACGCCCGTTGCCGCATCATAGCTGAACATGTTGTCGACACTCGTTGTATCTGTGTTAAAGGCAAGTGCCAAAGCAAGGTGCGCACGCAGCTTGGCACGCACAGGCGAACCGCATGGGAGGTGGGCACGTGCCGACGCGACAATGGCGTCGAAAGCGTCGGGTGAGCATGCGAGACGGAGTGCTTCTTCGCCGTCCTTGGCCAACAGCTTGCGGTAGTATTGCGGCGGAAGCTGTGCTTGGGCTCCGTTGCGAGCCCAGGCGCTCAAAAACAATTGCGTGTGAGCTCGGTTCGCATCGACACGACTCTCGGGCGTTTGACGTGCTGCCACAAAGTCCGGATAGGTCTGGCACGATTCGGCACAGCCGTCCATACGCAGCGCCCAGGCCACTTGTGTCGCCATCCACTCAAAGAGTGCCACGCGACCATGAAACTGCTCAATAATCGAACGGAAGGTGCTCTGGATTTCGTCGAGTTGCGCAGTGGTTGCGCCATGGAGTGCGGCCACAACCTCGACAATCGTCACGGCACACTGTGTCGAGAAACAGTCACCGCCAATGCGTTCGCTGGCATGAGGATCACCACTGATGCCAGCAGGATCGTAGGTTCGCTCGCCGGGCATCAAAATGTCACGATGAGAGCCGTCTAAAAGGGGACGAGTTTGTGTGGCCGCAGATGAGAGAACGAACGACATAATAAATCAAAACTCTCCGACCTTCAAGACGCACGCGAAGAACAGCCGCCCAATTCAGGGCATCGCATGCTGTCGGGCCAAACACCTCGATGGAGACGTTGCGCACTTCCTTCCTGACGTGCTGCGTGCACTGCAAGACCAACAGGCGGTTTGGTTTGTCTCGCTGTGCGCAACAAGCAAATGAACACACAAACCTTGGCGGTGACTTGGGTCTTCTCGGTGGCGCCGTAGGGAACACCGGTCTCGGTGAAGTTGATGGCGAGCGTGCCGTCGCTAGCGAGTTTGAACACATTTGAGAGTTCCGACAGTGAACACAAATTGTCCAGTGTTTCGGTCACGTCAGCGGCACTTGCTGGATGCAATGGGCACGCAAGTGTTGGTTTCAGGCGAGCACTTGGAGGGATCATAATTGAGGACAAATAAGTAAAAAATATTAGAAATTCAATTTTGTACCAATTTTGGATCATTGATTAGTCATTGTACCATTGCGACGCCGCGACAGCCTTGACACTATGCAGAACGCCGCAATAATGGGATTCTTGCGCTACGAGCAGGCGCTGCGCAAGCGTCCCTTGAGAACCAAGTCCATGACAAGTGGATTGTTGACAGTCGCTGGTAGTTTGGTCTCGGAGGGCTTTCGCACAGGCCAGGTCGGCCAGCAACCCTTGGCGACCTTCTCCCATGCTGTCTATGGCTTTTGTATCGGCGGAACCATCCCTCATTTGTTTTACAAGCTTTTGGAGGTTCGATTTTCTCTCGAGTACATCTTTTTGACCTCACTCCCCGTAGAGTGCGCCAGAGAACACTCTGCTGCGCCTGATTCTTGAGCGCACTATTCTTGCACCGGTTATGGTCGGTGCATACTTCCTAGTGACCTCTGTGGCCCAGGGAGACAGTTTGAAAACGGCGGTTGCGCGTCTGCGCCGTCTCTTCCGCTCGACTCTCGTACGCCGCGCAGTCTTTGATATTGGTTCACTCCTGTCATTGCGATGCGCGTTTGTTTGCCTTATGATTTGTTGTTTTTGACTTTGATTGCAGCGCTCTGTGTTGTATTTGTATTGCTTAGTCACTCACCAGAGGAACTGAACCGGAACTTTCCCTTTCTGATGTAGATTCAAAACTGGAAGTTCTGGACACCAGCTATTCTTTTCAACCTAACGTATGTGCCACCCAGATGGCGCGTCGTGTTTGCGAGCCTTGTCGCCTTTGTCTGGAATGTCTATCTCGCGACACAAAAGTAAACATAAACATAAGTGTTCTCTTTACAATACACATTGGGTCTGGCATGGTATTGCAACAAGCCTCTCAATCGTCCCACTCGTCGTCGTCGGCGCCTTCGCCGTCGGCCCCTGCGCTCCCCGTGCCCCCTACGCTCGCCTCTTCGTTCTTGGCCTTGCCCTTGTCCATCAGCTTGTCCGTCCACGTCTCGCCCGCCTTCACATCGCCCCTACGCGCATGTATGATAAACATGCACACACATGACATGCCTTGCGAGAAACCGCTTTCTTTCAACGTACGCATAGTTGACGGCCGTTTTGGTGCGTTCATTGTCGACGACAACCAGTGTCTCGACCAGGGGCGAGTCACCCGCCGTCTTGATACGCACCAGTGTTCCTGCGCTCAGTTCCATTGACTGCAGCAGTGTTTCGGTGCCCCACACGTGCACAGTAGCACCGCTACTCGAGGCGGGTGCCGTCTGAGCAACACCGCAAACGCTCAGTAGTTTGTGCAGCCCATTTCGCTGCAGCCGCTCCTCCACCTGCGCCGTCGTGAGCTTGTCTGTCTTGCCCGACTTGGTCGCGTACGACGAGTTCAGGTAGCCCGTGCTCTGCTTCGACGTCTTTCCCGTCGCCACTTCGACCTCAGTTCCCTTGTCGGTGAACTGACGTTCGTATCCCGAGACTAACTTGCACGAGACGATAATGAAGCGATGCTTCTCCCCACCACCATCCGACAGCTGCATACGGCACCGACTTTGCACCCAGGCTTCAAGCAGCATGCCAGGGCCCGAGCTGCAAGGAGACAAAGTGAGCTACAAAGAGATATGTTTGTTTTGTTGGGCTGAGCGAGAACCTTCCGAGCGCTTTGGCGTCCAGTTGGGTGGGCCATGTTCCCGAGTACTGTTTCAGATTGTCCAGCTTCTTGTCGTCGTAGAGCATGTGCTATTGTGGCGGAATGAGCGTTTGTTTGTTTGTTTTGATATGATTGTTTTGCATTACCGCACGAGCCATTGTAAAAGTATGTCGATTCTGCAGGCGGTAAGGGTACGCAGTGAGATCAACCGAGAAAGTCAAGAAGATTTAGAAGAATCAAGAATAAATGGTTGGCAGTTAGACTGTGAGGTGTGAAATGAACCAATAGAAATCTGTTTAGAAAATGGCGTCAGTTTACTATACAAAGTCGTCGCCACGCTGGTGCGAGCGAGACTTTCCTTTTTGTTTCTTCTGAGTGACATGCAAAGGGGCCGAAGAGTTGTCAGCAGACTGGGATCGACTACCAGAGGCACCGCTCATCGACGACGACTGAAGAATCTGGAGGGCGACTTCGTCGTGGCGCGACGGACCTGAGGAGCTCAGACGACGCAGTGCCTGCACAAGAATACAATGATTGACATCAGGACACCAAACAAAAATATATTATAGTGTACGTACACCCCTGACACTGGGCCGTTTAGGCTGACTGCGCATGCGAGAAGTCTGCACAATGCGCACAAGACGAGATCCTTCGTCGTGCGTCACCAGATGAATGTACCACTGGAACAGACAAATTACCGCTCCACACACAAGAAACCCATAAGAGAACCCAAACTGAAAGAACAAACAGAGAGAAAGAAAGAAAAAAGAAAGAAAGAAAGAACGAGAGAGAGGAGGAGGAGGAGGAGGGAAAAACAAAGTGATAGCGAGAGAGAGGGAGAAGAAAGGAAAAAATCAAAGTGAGAAAGGAGTAGAAAAAGTGAGAAAAGAAAATAAACAAAAAATGAGAAAGTGAGAAAAGAAAAAAAAACAAATGAGAAAGTGAGAAGAGAGAAAGAAACAAGTAATAGAGAGAGTCAGGCATAGTTAGGGCGGTTGCGTTGTGTTTCGTACCCCCCATTGAGTGGGTAGAGCGTAGACATCGCCATTGCGCGCACGCGGACTTGGCACATCCGCAAAGCCAAAGGGAAACGCAAGAGTCGCTCCAAGATACAACAAAACTACAGAGAGACAAATAGAGAAAAGGGAGAAAAAAAAGCAATAAAGGGGAAGAGAGGAAGGAGAAAAGAGTGGGTGGTGAAAGAAACAAAGTGACAAAGAGAGACCGATGAGAAATGAGCCATAGTGTGGTTGTGATTCGTACACACAATGGGACAGGGTACTCGCGCCAGTGCCTCTCCGCCGCGCACTCGACATACCCACAGCAGTGTCCCGATTGCAGACAGGAGCACAATAAGCAGAGTGCCCACAGTCAAAAAGAAACAAATCTAATACGGATTGTCGCAAATCTTAGTGCTCTTTTTTCTTTTTTTTTTCTTTTTTTTTTGTAAAATCGTCTTACTTTCCAAGTCAGTGGCAAATCGTTCAACGGATGAAGCCAAACACAATAGTCCTCCCGCACAATATCTACAAACAATAATAATATTTTAATATTATAAAATGGACTCAAAATTAAACACCAAAAGCGCTGTCGAAGAGTACACATATGGGCGTACTATTGATCTGCTCAAAGAGACACTGACGGGCGAGCCCAACATACTCGCGAGTGACGTCAGCCCCGTCGTCGTCGGTCACGTCGTACACTAGCCAGCGTGGCGTGAGCATCGCCGACACTCCGAATCCTAGCTGGCACATGTAGCAAAAGAAGAAGCCCCACTTCCACTTTTGCGACAGTGGCACCTTTTGGAACTTCTCGCCCGTTTTCGAGTTGGTCACAATCTCCTGTTCTGTATGCGCCAGAGCCACCTCGCGGTCTCGCAACTCGCGCGCCGCCTCCTCGCGCGCCTGTTGCTCACTCCACTTCTTCTCCTTGAGCAGAATCTTCTCTCGCTCAATGGCCGCTTTCTTCTGTTGCTCCAGCTCTTTGGCTTTCTCGTGTTTCTCACGTTGAATCTGCATCAGACGCAGCTTCTCCTCCTTTAGCGCCGTCTCCACCTCCAGCTTGTGAGCCAATGCCGCATGCGCTGCACGCTCCTCTCGCGATTGTGGTACCCTTGGTGCCGATGCACTTGATGCTGCAACTGCAACAGCACCCGCAGCAGCACCAGTAGTAGCAGCAGCGCCGGTCACAGCAAACGGTGGAGGAATCGTCGAGCCTTGTGCCTGTGTTTGTTGCACTTTTTCTTGTTCTCGCACTTGTTGCGACGAGGGCATCATGGCGAGTGTCGTCGGTGCCATAACAGTCTTTCGTGGCTGATGTGCCCTCGACTGTGATTGTTGTTGTTGTTGTTGTTGTTGTTGTTGCTTCAGCTGTTGTTGTTGTTGTCTCTGCAGTTGTTGCGCTTGCTTCATCTGAGCAGCGCTTTCGGCCGTGGATTTGCGCGAGACAGCCGAGCCCGCCGATAGCCCGGTTCCCACGACGGCCGTCGCAATCACTGCCTTTGACTGCTTTTTTTCGCGTTCCTTCTCCTTCGCGCGATGTTTCGACTGTTGTTGTTGCTGCTGCTGCATCTCAAGCTGCTGTCGATGGCGAATGGCCTCGGAGTCCTCGGACATGCCAAAGGCCGGCATGTAAACCACAAGGTCAGGTGGTTGTGTCTGCTCTTCCTCAGTACTCGTGTCGGGCACGCGCAGCACCTCACCAATCGCACGATCGCCGCCACTGACAACGTGCGACACGAGCAGTCTTCGTCGTCGCTCTGCTTCAATCTCAAGCTTTTGTTGTCGCACAGCGAGAGCGAGTGCCGCAGTCGCTTCTTCCATGCGCTGGATCTCCCGCTGTCGCTGTTGACGCTCGAGAAGCCCATTCTGATGTTGCAGGGCCGCATCCATGTCGCTTGAAGCCGCAGCAGGAGCACTGCTCTCCTCGACCACCGTCTCGGTCTTTCTCTTGGCCTCCTCTGCCTTCTCCTTCTCCTCTGCCTTCTCCTTCTCCTCTAGTGCATCCATTTCAAGCAAATCAGAGCACTTGAGCTGTGCCGAACGCCGTTGCATGGCTCGAAGACGCGCCTCCTGTTTGCGGAGCTTGCGCATAGGTCGCGAGTCGGGCGGAAGTGGCGGCAGTGGCTGATCGGCAATGGAGACCTGAGGCGCGGTTGGGTCCGGCATTGAGGTTGCAGAGACGGTCGCAGACGTAGCAGCCGAAGTGGTAGCAGCAGCGACACCTAGCATCGCTTGAGCACCAACGGTGCCGTCGCCGGGAGGTGGAGCCCCACTGTCCACCTCGAGCATCTTCGTCTCAGACACGGCAGTCGCCAATGTTCGAAACGAGTTGCCCGAAGCGGACATGCGCTTGATCTTCATAGACGCTCTCGCATCCTTGACGTCGAGCACTTCGAGCGGCGGTACTTGAAGTGCCTCCTGAATGTGCTCCATTTCCAGTATTTTTTCGTCCTCGAGTGCCATTGTCTTGATAATCTGCGTCTCTTCCGCCGATATTTGACTCAGCAGAACCTTGGCAGTGGTGCCCATGACGCGCAACGAACGAGACGGCGCCAAATCACCACTGGCCGTCGAGTCCATCGAGAGCGACGAGTCGTCGCGGACGAGATTGTCCTTGATGGCACTTGGAGAAGCGGCAGCATTTTCAGTCGGCTCAGGACGGACAGGCGCGACTGGCGACGTTTCTGTGGGCTCGGGCGAGGCCAAGGCAAGCTGCGCGGGACTCAACTCGCGCTCCTCCTCCTCCGCAACTGGTGATGTTGGCGAGGGCGCGATGCCTACAGGCGACACGCGACCCTCGGTTGTCGGAGTAATGGCCGTGGTGGCAGTGGCCTGTGGGCTCGTGGCAGGCGACTTGTCACCAAGGGCGGGTGCTGGAACGGCATCGTCAATGGAGCTTTTGTAGTTGAATTCCATATCGACGATGGCCGGGCGCTCGTCGCAACGGCTCGCTCTGTCGTCTTCGTCGTCGCTCCAGTCTTCCACGGTCGTTGTCATCATCGTTATGGTGCTCTTGGGACGGTGTTTTCGTGACAGTTCCACTTCGTCGTCGTCGCCGTTGTGAATCACATTACCATCGTCTTTGTCGTCATCGGGTGCCTTGTCGATAGCAATTGTCGGCATGTTCATGGGCGACGGAGAGCGACGTTGCAAAGCAGGAGAGTCGATGGATGCAAGTGGAATGGGTGTATGAGGGGCCTCAAGGCCTGCGGGGATATCGTCGTACGTGCTCATATTGCTGACGGGCCGAGTTAAGCCGCGCTCGAATGTAGTCGCTAGCATGGTTGTTGGCGAAGGAGAAGGCGCGGGGGATGGAGAAGGCGCAGCCGATCGAGAATGCGCAGGGGATGGAGAAGGCGCAGGGGATGGAGAAGGCGCAGCCGATCGAGAATGCGCAGGGGATGGAGAAGGCGCAGGGGATGGAGAAGGCGCAGCCGATCGAGAATGCGCAGGGGATGGAGCCGATCGAGAATGCGCAGGGGATGGAGAAGGCGCAGCCGATCGAGAATGCGCAGGGGATGGAGAATGCGCAGGAGATGGAGAATGCGCAGCTGATCGAGAATGCGCAGGAGATGGAGAGCGACGTTCGGAAGAAGGAGATTCGATAGTGGCCAGTGGGGTGGGCGCAAGAGGTGCCTCGAGACCTGCAGGAATGTCATCGTACGTGCTCATGTTACTCACGGGACGCGTCGCGTCATGGCTCGATGCGGTTGTGAGCATGATAGCTGGTGATAGAGAGTGACGTTGGGAAGTAGGAGAGTCGGCCACATGGATTGGTGGCGGTGAAGGTGAGGGAGTGGGCGAGTGGGTGGGAGCGTCGATAGCGGACGGGATGGGCAGAGACACATCAACTGGCGATGGCGAGCGTCTCTGGGCGGCTGGTGAGTCGATAGTCGGTAGAGGAGAGTCGCGTGCCTCAAGGCCAGCGGGAATGTCATCATATTCGCTCATGTTGCTGACAGGACGTTGACCAATGGATGGCGGAGCAAGCATGGCGGGCACAGGAGAGTGGCGCTGTGAGGCAGGCGAGTCTGCTCGTGTTGGTGATCCCTGTGGTGGAGCGAGAGCCGATGGAGACGGCGAGCGTCGCTGAGAGACAGGCGAGCCCGAAACGGGAGGGAGAGGCGAGGAGGGCGCCTCAAGACCAGAAGGGACATCGTCATAGTCGCTCATGTTGCTCATCGGTCGTGACGACTTCACAAAGGCAGGGGGTGCAGAAAGCGACGACGGGTCCTCCGCTGCAGCTGCAACGACGGGGACGGGGACGGAGACAGGCACAGGCGACTGAGATGGCACAGGACTGGATGCCGCTGCCGGAGATGCCGGCGATGCGGACAGATCGGGCTGTGGCGGGGCCTCAGCGATGCTTTCCGTCTCGCGCCTATCGCTTGAGGGGGTAGGAGAGGCGCTGTGAACGCTGTCGTTGCTCGCTCCATCTTCGGCACGTCCTATTTACACAGCGACATACGTTTAAAAAAGCGCACGAAAAAAAAAGCGCCTCGTCGTCCTCCATTGCCAGTCGACCTGCCCCATCCATGGCCCTTGTGGGTACCCCGCA
>CALSCP010002411.1:57856-73411 GCA_943704425.1 Ministeria vibrans ATCC 50519
AAAAAAAAGAAGAGAGGAGAGGAGAAAAAAAAGGGCCACTTCTGACGTTGGTTCGCATAGAAGGGAAAGGGCAGTTGGGAAGGGGGCGGGGGTACTGGAGAGGAGGACGCAATAGGAAGGCAGGCTCCCTTCGCACTTCAGAGGTGGCGTACCGTGGGGGACGGGGGGCGAGGCAGGGGGGGCGGGCGGCGGCACGTCCATGGTGTGGGGGGCAGGGCGCAGAGGGGAACGCACGGGCTGGACGCAAGAGTCGGGTGTTCCAGCAACGCCCAGTGACTGCTTTGTCACACGTGAGTTGCAATACCCAACGAAAAATTTGGTGTTTGGGTTTGAGAATATTTGAGAATTGAGACTCTGAGTTCAGCAGTTCAGCTGTTTGGAATCAGATAAGGAATAAAATGATTGACAGTTCACTTTGAAACCATGCGGATCATCCGATCTTTGCTGCTACTATCTTTCTGTATCACTTATGGCTACTCTGCTGCCAGCAAGCCGAATATTCTGCTGCTGTTTCCCGACCAATGGCGCTATGATTGGACTGGATTGAATTCGTCCGACCCCACGGGCCCCATCCCGCTCCACGTTCCCACGCTTGCCAACACCATTGCCCCACGGGCTACTCGGTTCACTCAAGCGTAACGTGGAGCGTGAAGAGAGGTGTTCTTGGGGTTTGAGCGGTGAACTTTTGGTGTGTTGTTCTCAGATACGTTCCAGCGCCAGTGTGTGCACCCTCTCGAGCGTGTCTTGCCAGTGGCCGAGAATACGACTTTGCCAAAGTTGCTTGCAACTTTTGCAACGAGTACGTGACGCGGGCGAGCCCTTGGTGCTGTCCTCGACTGACTCTTGACCACCCTTGACCTCTCTCTCTCCGTCTGCATTGCCCAGCTACAACTTGACTGTGCCGACATTCTATCAGTCGCTCCAGCAAGCAGGCTACTGGGTTATGACCGTGGGTAAAGATGATCTCACGAAAGACTCGCAACCCGGCGAAAATGGAACGTTTCATCAGGCGGAGCTTGGTATGGTTTCTCCGTCTCCTCCTTGAGATGCATTATCCATCACTTTCTTGTAGGCTTCAACGATGGACTACGATGCTCAGGCAAGGACGATGTTGTCAACCGTAAGCCTTTTGAGCAGAATAGTGGTTCGGGTCTCTCATTGTATGGCACACAGAGTTCCCAAAGCCCCACGAACCATACGGGTTCTTTTTGGCGGCACACAACACGTCGTTGGAGTCGGGCGCCAATGTTTCCGCTTGGGACGCCCACCACTCTTGTCTCACCCAGAAAAACAAGCAGCTGTGCGACCGCACGAGCTTTCCCGACGAGTACTACGAAGACAACTGGGTACGGCGCATGCGAGAGAGAAAGAGAGACACAGGGACAGAGAAAAAGGAGGGAGAAAGAAACAGAGTTGAAAGTGAGTGAGTGACTGAGTGAGTGAGTGAGTGTGTGTGTGTGTGTCTGTGTGTGTGTGTGTGTTTTTGTGGTGTGTGTGTGTGTGTGTCTTTGTGGTGTGTGTGTGTGTGTCTTTGTGGTGTGTGTGTGTGTGTGTCTTTGTGGTGTGTGTGTGTGTGTGTGTGTGTCTGTGTGTGTGTGTCTGTGTGTGTATGTGTGTGTGTGTGTGTGAGAGAGAGAGAGAGAGAGAGAGAGAGAAAGAAACGAAATGAGAGAGAGAGGAAGGCGCAACAAGCCAGACGAATATCAATTTATGTCTGTTGTGGCCTTTGCAGGTTGCGGAGAACGCACTAACTCTACTCGAGCGTCGCCCCAAGAACAAACCGTACTTTCTCCAAGTCAATTTCCCCGGCCCACACCCTCCGTTTGTCACTACCGCGCGCATGGCGGACAGTGTCACCAATCGAACAGTCCGATCACACACACACACACACACAATGCCCTCTCGCGAGCGCAACTCATCCTCTCTTTCTTCGCTATTGCTTTTGCTTCTACTTTTCTTTCTTCTTTTTTCCTTCTTTTATAGTGGCCTCGCGCCTCAGACTACTCCGGCAGCAACAAGTGCCCCAATGTACCCCATGAGCCAGGTGATGGGGCCCGCTGCAACTACGCCGCCGAAATTGAGGTCACTGTTGCCCCCGATCTTTTTCCTTCTCTCTGTCTTTCTTCTCTCGCTATGACTTTGTTTCTCCCTCCTCTCTCTCTCAATCACTTTGTTCTTTCTCTCTGTATCGCTTTGTTCTCTCTCTCATTCTATCTCTCTATATCTCTATCTATCTATCTATTTCTATCTCTTTTGTTTCTTTCTCTCTAAAACACACACACACACACACACCTTGGTCTTTCCGCAGAACTTGGATCGTTTGTTTGGTATTGTCCTGGACAAAGTCGATCTGAGCAACACACTTGTGTGCGTGTCCAGTGATCATGGCGAGATGCTGGACGACCACGGAGACTCGGGCAAGACGATGCCTTGGCACGGCAGTGTCGGCGTGCCTCTCATGTGCTTTGGGCCCGGTGTGCTCCGTGCACGTACCATTGCCGCCCCCACTGCCACCCTCGATCTTGCCGCCACCTTTTTGGACTACGCTGGTGCTCAGCGCCCCGCCCAAATGACTTCCGTGTCGCTGCGCGACGTCCTTGAAGGACGCGCTGACGAGCCCGCGCGCCCATTTGTCTCGTCAGGCCTGCAGAGCATGCAGTTTGGCCTTGAGTCGCTCCACGGTCCACTCGCTCTCGACGTTGAAACCAACGCCGCCTTCAACTGGCGCATGGTTGTCAAGCAGGTCAACGGCGTCTCCTTCAAATTCATCTGCTGCAAAGGCACCTGTCCAGGCAAGCCAAAGGTATTCTCTCCATCTTTCTGCTCTTTCTTCCTTCCTGTCTCGCTCACACATGCCGTGTCTCCACAGTCTCTGCCTGGCCCTGATTCCACTGGCTACACCAAAATCCTCATCAATGTTGACCATGACCGCTTCGACACTTACGACGTTACTGCGCGCCATCCCGACGTCGCCACCCAGCTAATGGCGCTCTTACCTATTCGCAATGGTTTTCATTGCACCTAACTTACAAAACTAAATTTATGGTACTACTATTCAGTTCTGCTTATTTTGATGCAGTGCTTGCTTTAAACACGTCCAGGGATGTCTCCACTCTTCATACCCAATTTACCTCATAATGAAAAAGAAGGAGAAGTGTATGTATGAGTGTTGGCCATATTGAGCGACCTCGTCTACATCAAAAAAGTCGCACTCACTACCTCATATAATATGACGGAATGCTAGCGTTAAACGTACGTGGGAAAAAAAACTGCTCTGCGATCTCGCGTGTGCCAAGGCTAAGAGGAAACTGATCGATAATGTAGTAGTGACTGCATGTTGGCTCTATGATCATTTTTTGTTTCATTCAATTATTTCTTCTTACACACAATAAAACCAATTTTGTCACTCTCATTTCTGATGCTATAAAACGGATTCACGCACGCGCACTCTCTTTTTCTCTCTGTTTGTCTATGCTTCAATGGGGAGGGCATTCTGAGCTACCAATTGCGGGTTGATGGTGACTGTCTTGGTGCAGTTGTCCGTCTTATAGATGCCAATCAGACGGTCAGCAAGCTCAAACATGTTCGAGCGCAAACTACGTGTCGTAAAATATAATGATGGTTTAGAAGACCAGAAGTGAAATGTAATGCTATTCCACATACCTGATGATGATAAACTGGGCATTCTTGGTGCGCTCCTTGATGTAGTTTGCCACAATAGAGACGTTCTTGAAGTCGAGCGCCGCGTCAATCTCGTCCATGACGTACAGTGGCGTCGGCTTGAAGTGGTGCAGCGCAAAGACAAGCGCCAGCGACGCGAGTGTCTTCTCGCCACCGCTTAGGTTTGAGATGTTCTTCCATGTCTTCTTGTGCGGGCGCACACTAAACACAATGCCTTCGGAAAAGGGATCGTGCGAGTCGACCAGTTCGAGCTCAGCGTCACCCCCAAGCGTGATCATTTGATACATCTCCTTGAGCTTGAGCGTGATGGCACTAAAGCCCGACATAAACTCGTTCAGTCGTGTCTTAATCAGCGTCTCGTGTTCGCCGCGCAGAGTGTCCCTGTTGTAAAATAAAATGTAAGTCAAATTATACAATGTGGTGGTGTGAGTACCTCTCGGCCGTGACCGCGTCGAGCTCGGCCACTCGCGTGAGGTACTCCTCCTCCTTCTTGCGGTACTCCTTGATGGCACCCACGTTGGGTCGCATGCTCTTAATCTTCTCCTCGATCAGTGTCATCTGGTACTTGATGTCCTCGTGCTTCAGACGCTTTGCCTCCTCTGCCGTCACCATTGGCAATCCCTTCGCCGTCTTCTTTTTCGTCTTCTTCTGTGACTCGCCCTCCTCGCTCTCGTCCATCTCATCCTGGTCTTTGTCCTCCTCCTCCTCCTCCTCGTTGTCTTCCTCTTCCTCCTCGTTGTCGTCCTCCAGCTCGTGCAACTCGAGACCCGCCAACTCCTTGGCACACTGACGGAGTCTTCCTTCGCAGTCCTTGATAGTTGTGGCAAGTCGCTCCACCTCGTTGGCAAGGTCCACTTCCTTGGTGCGTGCTGCCTCAAAGGCCTTCTTGGATGCCTCAAGCTGTTCGCGCAGCGCCACAACCGCCTGCGATTTGGCCTTCATGAGTTCGCTCGCCTCGGTACACGCGTCGTTCGCCTTGATTGCCTTGTCCACAAGCTCGTCCAGCTCCGTCTTGTACGCCCCAATGTTTTGAGACACCTTCTCGAGCTCCTGCTCCAGTAGCGTCACCTTCGTCTGTGCCTTTTGCAGGTTGCGCTGTGCCGTCTTAAACTCGACTGCACCGCGCGTGTGTTCCTTCGTCTCCAGCTCGAGCTTCTCCTTGAGCAAGTCCACCTTGGACTTTTGGGCGCGCAGGCGCACACCACCCACCGACATGATCTGCTCCTGGACAGTTTTGATCTCCGCATCAAAGCGACTCGCCTCCTGCTGCGCCGCCTGTAGTGCCTTGGTGTGAACCGTCAACTGCTCCTCAAGTTCCGTAGCGCGCTTGTCGTCTGCTGCCGACAGTCCCGAGGCAGATTCAACCTCGAGCTGTGCCAACGCCTTGTTCAGGTCGGCGTGTTGCTGTGTCGCCGACTGCACGCCTACCTTGGCCTTGTCGACACTGGTAGCGGCAACGTCGGCGGCGCGTTGCAGGCTGTCCACTCGTTGAACAAGAGACTCGATGCGCTTGCGCAGCGCGTGCAGCTCGGACGCCGCCGCGCATGCCTCCGCCTCGAGTCGCTTCAAGTCGCTGGGTGTTACCGTCTCGGATTCAAGCGCCGCCGCACCACCTTTTCCGCTCTTGCCCTGACGCACAGCCGCCGACATACTCATCAGCTTCATGCCGCCACGCGACACCTTGGAGCCACCGCCGGCCATGGTACCCGACGCATCAATGAGTTGACCTGTGAGCGTGACGACACGCTGACGACGAGCACCTGCAAAAGCAATGCGCGTTGCCTGTTCGAGGTCTTTGGCAACCAGCGTGTCGCGCAGCGCAAAGTAGAAGGCGGCGCGGAAGGTCTCGTCGTGGGTCACCAAGTCAAAGAGACGGCTTACGCCCGCCTCGGGTGCGTCAAAAGGCACACGCGAGCGCTTGACAAAACCCGCATCCAGCTGGTTGAGAATGATAAAGGTCGCACGACCGGTGCCCGTGCGTTTCAGATGCTCGAGGCAAATCTGAGCATCCTCGGTGGTGTCCACAACAATGTGGTTGAGTGCACTGCACGCCGTGCTCACTGCAACGTCGTACTTGTCGTTGATGAGACCCAGGTCGCCGAGGCGTCCGTGCATGCCGCGCACCTTGCCCTGCTTGGCAAGCTGCTTAAGCGAGTCGAGCACGGCACTCGTAGACCTGGCCGCCTGCATAAGCGTGCGACCCTCCTCGACAGCACTGCGAGCCACACGCACCCGTTCGACGAGGGCCGGCTCAAGCGCACGCGCCTCCTTGAGCTCAGCGACTGCCTTTTCGAGGTCCTCCTTGGCCGTGGCGTGCTTCTGGGCAAACCTGGTCACATTCGCCTCGCCTGCCGTCATCTTCTCCGCGCACTTGGCCAGTTCGGTACGTGCCGCCTCAACCTTGGCCGCACACTGAAGCGCCTTGCTGCGAATCACTTCAAGCTCCGAGCTAGCCAGCTGAAGGGCACTCTCGGCCGCGTTGACGTCGCGCTTGGCGGGTGCTTGCTTCTGCTGCACCTCCTCGAGCTTGGCCTGCAGCGGTGCCGTCTCACCCTTGAGAGAGTCACAAATTTGTTCAAGTTGCTCTTCCTCCTGAGCAAGCTGGTTCTGCAGCGAGAGCTTCTCCTTCTCGCGACGCTCCTGCGACGTCGTCACATCATTCATAGTCTGTGTGAGCTTGTTGATGATCACGCGCTCCTTCTCGAGGGCCGCCTCGGTCTTGGCGCGCGTTGCCTTGGCGTGCTTGAGATCACTGCGACACTTGACGTCCTTACGAGCAAACTCAGCGTTGGCCTTCTTGGTGTCCTCGACGGCCGCCGCAATCTTGTCGGCCTCGCTCATGCCCTTCTTTGTGGCCTGCTCCAGATTCTTGACCTCGTCCTTGGCCGTTTGATGCTTGCTTTGCTCCGCTGCGAGCTCTTCGTCCTTGGCCTGCTTGAGTGCACGCGTCTCCTCGAGGCGTGCCGTCGCCGTGTGCACACTCGACTGAAGCATGGTAGAGCGGTGGCGCGTCAGATCGTTCTCGAGACGTAGGAACTCCTCGGCCTCCTTCTTGCTGCCTTCAAGCGTCTCCTTTTCGCTCTCGACGGCGCGCACACGGTTCAGCTTCTCCGATCGCTGATCGTTGAGCTCCTCCAGTGCCACTGCCTTCTCCTCAATCTGCTCCTTGTACACGTGCGTGCCAATAATGTCCTGAAGGTACTCCAACAGTCCATCTTCGTGCTCTGTCGGCGCCTTGGGCTTCATCATGGCAATAGACTCAACCTGCGAGAGTGAGACGGCAGGAGAAAAAGAGAGAGGGTAAGAGAAAGTAAGATAGAGAGAGACAGAGAAAGTAAGAGAGAGAGAGACAGAGAAAGTAAGATTGAGAGAAAGAAAGAGAGATAGATAGAAAGTGTGTGTTTGATAAGGTAATTAAAACACACACACACACACAAAACAAAAACCATCATGACTTTGTACCTCTCCTTGAAGAATGAGGAAACGGTTGTGGTCCAAGTCAATACCACGGCCACGCAGAAGCTATGTAAAAGAATCACAGATATGGTATTGTCAGCAAGAGAGTCAATGGTCGTCTTCTTGGGAAACAGCAAAGATCATCACTAAAACATTCTACTTGTGACTTTTGTGACGTGTGTACCTGTGTGACTTCTCCGTAGGTCGAGACTTTGTCGTTGAGACGGTACTGTGAGTCGCCAGTCTTGCGGTCGCCTGTGGGCGCAAAGGCAACACGGGAGAGCTTGATCTGTGAGTCTTCAACGACGTCAAAGCCACTGTCGGTGTCGATGACGCTCTGGAAGAAGACCGTCACTCGGCAAAAGGGCAGATTTTGAAATCCGTCGCTCTTGTGAATCAGATCGCTCAGCTTAGCCTGGCGCAGACGCTTCGCCTTGTAGCCAAACACAAACAGCATGGCATCAATGACGTTGCTCTTGCCACTGCCGTTGGGACCAACAACCGACGAGAAGTTCTGAAATAGGAAACCCAAAAAAATAAAGAATTGGTTTCAAAAAAAAAACGTTGGTTGAATTTTGTGGGAAATTAGTGAAGACATTGAGACAAAAACACGCGTGCCGATACTTTAACTGAATTAGAGTAGAATTACACAGGCGAGGCGGCAGGAGTGAGTGAGAGACAGTGTACATTTCAAAAACACAAAAGAAAAGATTTTCACCTTTCAAAGTCGAAACGAGTTGACAGAAACCTCATTCAGACAATTAAAGGTGCAAATGTGTATAGTACGTGACGCATAGTCAATATGAAGAGAAACATACGCGCGGAGGAGGAGTATTTGGCAGAGTGTTGATTTTTGAATTTTCAAAAAAAAAAAAAAAAAGGGAAAGTCAAAAATGAACTTTGAGTGCCAGCGAGAGACGGCAGAAGGGGTGCGTCATACTGGATACAACGACTGGCACATACAGCAACATACAGCGCCGCACGACTTACGCTGTGAAAGGGGCCGATGGTTTGAACGCCCATGTAAGATTTGAAGTTCTCCAACTCCATATGGGTGATCATCAAGCGGCTTGTCGGGGCCTCGGGGGCCGGTGTACTCTGGTCGGTGTCGGTTGACATAATTGAAAGACGAGAGAAACAAAAAAAAATGAATAATTAAATCAGAAATCTATGAAACGTTTCAAGCGTGAATATTTAATCCTGACACCCTCACTAATCAATGGCAAACGCGACGGTACAAGCATTTCAACAGACTCAGTCACTCAGTCACTCTGCACTCAGAACCAACATACAAGAGTGCTTACTGCATTCAGTAATCAGTCATCACACTCATCGCAGCAGACTGAAGAATTTGTTTGTTTGTTTCTTTTTATTGCAGAGTCGGGCCCGCGGATGAAGCGAGTTTCTGTACAACACGATGCATCTCCTGCTGAGTCTCCCAGACGGCCGCCTGTTGAAGAGGGAAAGACTGGGCATAAAAAAATGATACCATTCCCCGTTTCTTTTCTATACCTTGTGCTCGGCAAAGGACACCTCCAGCTGATTCGTGGCCATGGCGATGTCACTGCGCACGCCTGCAACCTCCTGTTTGGTTGCCATTGCTGCATGTAGCTTCTTTACCTCGTCTGCAAGTCGATTCACATCGTTGACTGCGAAAATGTACTGCACAAAAACACAACAGGGATCAGTGTGAGAGAGTGTTGAGATCGTCGACGATACAAGACCAGCGGCGATAAGGGACACGCGAGTACACCAAGTCAACAACACCACACGGGTGGGCACAGAAGGCAATAGCTTGGGATCGCACAAGGGATGTTGATCGTACTTTGTCTGTCGCCGCCTGAAGATCGCCAATTTTTCTCTCAAGCACCTCCGAGGAAGCCTGAAAGTCATTCGAAAGGTACACGGCACTCATCGCGCCAGCCAACGAGAAGCCCACAAAGAAGGCGATGGTACTGCAATGAAGGTGAGAGAGCGAGAGAGTGAGAAGTGAAAAGGTGGATGTCTTAAGGGGAAACGTACGCGGTCTTTCCCGACCCCTCGCCACTGCCGCCTCCCGACCCGCTGTCCTGTTTCTTGTCCTCCGTGGGCGCCTCGAGTGCGGCCGGCTTCGACGATTCGACGACTGTCGTCGCGGGTTTCGCAGCGGACGCATTTGTCGCTTCGGTGGAGAAGCGCAGCCCTCTTCGGGGCAGCAGACGTGTCAAACGCGAGATTTGGAGCATGTTTCTAACAAAGTCTGATCTAAAATGAGTAAATAAAGGTAATAAGACTTTTTCAACTTTCAAGGTTTCAACGACTCACTCGTTCACCGTCTGAACTCTTGTGACTTGTCTCACTGACTCAAAGACGCATTTTGCAATTTGCAAACCTTGGTCATTAGTCATTACTTTTCCTGTGTTGCCCTCTAAGATGACTTCAACTGCTGACTTGGATCGCCAGATCGAGCAGCTCAAGAAATGCGAAGTGATCAAGGAGAGCGAGGTCAAGGCGCTGTGCGCCAAGGCTCGAGAAATTCTCGTTGAAGAAAGCAATGTTCAACGCGTCGTCTCGCCCGTGACGGTACGTGGACGCCCTGTCCCGCTGGTGGTTCCCTTTTGGATGCGGTTTACTGTCGGCTTGGCCTTTTTTTTGCGCCCTTTGGATGTCCCTTGCCGACGAAGCAAGGCGACAGAAAAAAGCGCTACTTTCCCGTTGAATCGCGTCGCACTGAGTCATTTCGACCGCGCCCCAATGGGCACTGATGCACAGTGTGTCTGTTGACGTAATGCTCTTGACCTCGCTCAACCGTTTATCTCCTCTTTTGGTGTCCTTTTCACTTTTTTTTTTTTTTTTTTTCCGCCTCACTCATCCCGACGCTATTTTTCTCTTTTCTCAGATTTGCGGCGACATCCACGGACAGTTTTACGACTTGATGGAGCTCTTTAAGGTATGTGTGTGGAAACGACAACAGTGTGTGTCGCAGAGAGGGAGAGGGAGAGAGAGAGAAGGAGAGAGAGAGCGACAGATTTTGTCTCATCGTTTTCTCGCTTTACACAGGTCGGTGGCGCAGTTCCATTGACCAACTATCTGTTTATGGGAGACTTTGTTGACCGAGGCTTCTATTCCGTCGAGTCGTTTCTGCTTCTCCTGGCACTGAAGGTGAGTAAAATCCGATTTTATTTGCGGTTCTCTTCTGACGTTTTGACGTGCTCGCTTCTCTCGACAGGTGCGCTACCCTGACCGTATTACGCTGATTCGAGGAAACCACGAGAGTCGTCAGATCACGCAGGTAAGAGGAGAGGAAGGGAAGTACGAAGAGAGAGGAAGAGAGCATAATGAATTTTGTGACAGGTGTACGGATTTTATGATGAGTGCTTGAGAAAGTTTGGCAGCGTCAACGTGTGGCGCTACTGTACAGAGGTACAACATACACATATGCAACCTGCAAAAGAAAGCCCCAACAGTTCATTGTGAATCTTTTATTTATTTCTTGGTGTGCAGATTTTCGATTACCTTTCGCTGAGTGCGCTGATCGACGACAAAGTGTTCGCAGTGCACGGTGGACTATCGCCCTCGATCAATACACTTGGTATGAAAGCGCATACAAACTCTCTCGCCATCACTTTGTTTTTCTCTCTCTATCACTTGTTTCTCTCTCTCTATCACTTGTTTCTCTCTATCACTTTGTTTCTTTCTCCCTCCTCTCTCTCTCTCTATCACTTTGTTTTTCTCTCTCTCTCACTTCGTTTCTTTCTCCCTCCTTTCCCTCTTTCTCTCTCTATCACTTTGTTTCTTTCTCCTTCCTCTCTCTCTCTCTCTCTCTCTCTCTCTCTTTCTCTCTCTCTCTCTCTCTCTCTCTCTCTCTCTCTCTCTCTCTCTCTCTCTCTCTCTCTCTCTCTCTCTCTCTCTCTCTCTCTCTCTCTCTCTCTCTTGTCACGTACTCACCCAACCTCTTTTGCATCATTCACGCAGACCAAATACGGACCATTGACAGAAAACAAGAGGTGCCGCACGACGGAGCCATGTGCGATCTGCTGTGGAGCGACCCCGAAGACATTGAGGGGTGGGGCTTATCCCCGCGTGGCGCAGGCTATCTATTTGGCTACGACAGTACACACACATACACACACACGAGGTACACTTGATTTCACACTCACTCTGTTTTTTTTTTTATATAGTTGCAACTCAATTTAATCGAGTAAATTCAATCGACTTGATCTGTCGGGCCCATCAACTTGTAAACGAGGGGTACAAAACACACTTTCCCTCTCAGGTCAGTTATCAAATTCAACACAAAGACTCGTCTTGTGCTATAGTGTGTTGTTTTTTGATCTCACTCTCCTCCACTTTCTTTTTCCATCATTTTGTATCTCTCGCTCTATCACTTTATATATCTCTCTCTATTGTTTTGTTTTTTTTCTCTCTTCCTATATCACTTTGTTTCCCTCTTTCTCTCTGACTTTCTCTCTCTCTCTCTCTCTCTCTCTCTCTCTCTCTCTCTCTCTCTCTCTCTCTCTCTCTCTCTCTCTCTCTCTCTCTCTCTCTCTCTCTCTCTCTGTCCACAGAGTGTGGTGACTGTGTGGAGTGCTCCCAACTACTGCTATCGATGTGGCAATGTTGCAGCCATTCTCGAACTCGACGAAAACCGTCAACAAAGCTTCAAAATCTTCGAGGCAGTACGATACACACACAGATAAAGACTACAAGTCTCGATCGCTCGCTTACCCTCCCGTCTCTCTCTCTCTCTCTTTTTTTTTTCTTTTTTTTTTCCTCAGGCGCCTCAGGACACCCGTGGCGTTCCCGCTAAGCGCCCCACGCCCGACTACTTTTTGTGAAAACACTTCAACGCAATACCAAGCACACATTCACACACTCACTTACACTCTTCCGTTTCATTTTTTTGTTTGTCCTCGTACAGTCCTTTACTTTTTTCTGTCTTTCGATAATAGTCAAAGCTCTCTCTCTCTTTTCTCGCAATAGTCACAAGCACTTTTATTCATTACAGATGAAAAAACAAAAACAAAAAAAAAAAAACGAAGCACGCACAAACACACACACAAAAGCGTGCAAAAAATTAGTATAGGAAAAAGTGGCACTTCCACTGGTCCTGACCATCCTCCAAGGGCTGAAAGATATTACAGAGGGTAAAGGCATGGGGGGTCTTCGGGAGACGGTAGTAGTGAACACGGTAGTTGGCGAGGACGGCGGTGCCGTGCGCTATGGCGCCCGCCTTCTCCAGCGCAGAGCCCAAGTCTGAGCTGATGGCATCGCCGACCATCAGCACATCCCGTGACTTGCCTGCAAACGACATCATCATCTCGGCAATTTGTGCCACTTCAGTCTGTCAGACAAAACAAGCAAACAAACGTGACGAAAATTTCATGCAGACACGATTCGATAGGACTTACGCTCTCAACGGCGACCTTCTCAAAAAGCGAACGACCGCTCTCGCCGAGAAAGCACCAAGGATCAGGGAGCGCTGACTTATTCGATTGAATGGGCCACTCGGACAGTTCCTCCAGATCGGACAACTATTCAACACACCATGAGCAAAAAAAAAACACACGCGGCAGAGGACACCACATGTAATTCACATGCCATACACATTACATATACACAGACATTCAATCATTCGTTTGCTTACGCGAAGACGCTGACGACCATTGATGATGCTCATGTGACGGATGTTGGTGTACAAAAAGAGCGTCGAGCCGTCAATCAGCTGCTCGTACTCATTGCGCAGTCGTAAATGTCGATACCCTACCCAAAATCGAGATAAGAAAAGACTTCTTTCTTATGTTTGCTCATGTACCTTCGTTGATGGACGAGAAGGGAACAATAGAATGACCGAGTGGGCGACCGGACGTCTCGTCAATGACACGGAATCGCACAAAGGCAAACTCGTCGAGAATCACCTCAAACTTGGCGACCTGCTTGGCGTCATGCCATACGGGGTTGAAGGTGCCTTCGGCGGGTGCCGTCTCGAACTTGTGCGAGTCGGCCGCGTCGGGTCCCGTCCCAATCACGTCAATGAGCACCTTGGGACGCATTTTGGTGGCGTTGCGCTCCGCTGCAACCTTCTTAGCTTCTTTTGCCAGCAAGGGATGGAAGCAGCGTGAGTCGAAGATGCTGGGACGGAGCTGCTGGCCACTGACAACCTGCATGCCGACAATCATGGCCGCCGACGAGTGATCCATGTTGTCGTCGCCACGCGCAAGTTCGCTGGCCGATACGCGCAGGTCGCGCGGCCGCAAGATGTAGCCACAGCCGCCGTTAGCACGGAATCGAGACTCGCTCAGCTGGAACGCAAGGTCATTGAGCGAGGGTGTCACCCCCACCATTTGCACGCCAGCGTGCCACAACTTCATGGGGTCGGTGGACGCGAGGGTGTCCTTGCGCGACGACGACGACGACCCAGTCGTCGTCACCGACGACACAGTTGGGTCCACAAGCACAAGGTGTTCGCAAGCGACGGCGCGGTAATCGTCCAGACGCGAACTGTGGTAACTCTCGGCGTCCACCATGGAGTGGTGCCAGATGCCCCAACCCGATGGGCAGTTGCTGGCGTCGTCCAGTGAGGTTTGCGCGCGTCCAAGAGAGAAGACTGGCTGCTCACCGCCAATGGCCGTCGAGTTGACGACACTCGGGCCCTTCTTGGGCTTCTCCGACAACTCGTTTACCAACAAGACCTTGTTGCGGAGATCTTCGGGTGAGAGCGACGAGGAGAACTCGGGCACGGCATCGAGATGGGAGCCAAGAGAGTGAGCAAGGGCACTTGCCACATAGCCAATGCACTTGGCGGACAAATCATTGCCGCTGAGCACGAGAAAGAGAGGGTAGTGTGTGACACGGAAGCCATAGTCGAAAATGGCATCGAGAGCCAGCTCCAGGCGCGTCTTGATGCCGGGGCAGTGAGCTGGATACACAAAGGGCTTGTTGCCACTGCCTTGCCACACCTGCAGCCGAATGCACCGGAAACCCCCCAAAAGCACTCGGATGAGCCCTTCCACGCTCTCCCCCGATTGCCATCCACTGTACATCTACAACCAAACAAAAGTAATAATAAAAAAAGTTATCATGCCTTCTATCGTACAAACATTATTCTTTTTTTCTAATTTCTTTCTTTTTTCATCCGATTGTGTACCATTGGCTCGTGAGCAGTTTTGATGTAGTAGTGACGCAGCGGAAGAGTCATGGTCTGGTTGACGGTGCGATCCTTGGGGTGGAAAAAGGTCTCGCGGTCGCTGAGAAGATAGATGCCAAAGGCGTGCAAGGAGATTTTGTTCTGGTTGCGCAGCGTCTGGTCCGGCTCAAAGTCGGTGATGATTTCGCGGCAGTCGCTTTCGAGGACGGCCTCGGGTGCGCACTGCTTGTGTAAAAGAAAATATTGCATCTCCTTGAGCGTGATCTCGTCCTTTTCGTTGCCAAAAAGGATCTTCAGGTCGGCCGTACGACTCGCGAGCGAATCGTACGTCTGCTGAAACGTCGCAAAGTCCACGTCGGTGATGCGGTAGTCCTCGAGGCCTTGCTGCTTGGCGACGGCAAACACAATCGCTTTAAAGGCGGTCGGCGGAATGCTGAGGCCGAGGGAGCGCTCGGGAAAGTCGAGTAGCTCTTTGAGCGGAACCGTCTGGTCGTCGCGCAAGTTGAGGTGCGCCCACTCGTAGCGCACGCGCTCGTAGTTGGTCGTGTAGTCGGCGCCGTCGACCTTGTCGTGAGCGTCCATAAGTACCGCTAGTCCTGCAAGCCACGTGTCGCGCATCAGTTCTGACTCGGCAATGAGATCAAGCGTGCGCCACTCCTTCGAATCGTGGTACACAATGCTAAACGACGCAGCAGCCTTGTCGCTCACTTTGCTGTTCTGGCGAAAGCCGTCGGTCTTTTGTCCCGCGCGCACCTCAACAATAGTACCAAGAGCAACTGTAGTGAACAGGACAATGAGACAAAGGATGAGATGGGGTGTATGTGTGTGTGTGTGTGTGAGGGAGTGTACGCTCCGTCAACAACATTATCACGCAAAAAGTATTGGGAACGCCCATGAATACAAAAAAATCACACACCAGGTGTGTAAGAACACATATTACAACTCAATGTGACATGCGTGTGTCACGGAGTTGGGTCGTAAGGGGGCAGAGCGGGACAAGACAAAAAAAGGGAAACAATGATAAAAAAAGAATCAACAGAGAGGGATTGTCGCTTTTTGGATTGCTTACGGAGTTCTTGGAGGGGGCGGGTGTCCTTCTTCTTGTCGGCAGGGGCATCCCAAATGAGGAAGGCGCCGAACTGGTCGACGTGAAAGTGGGCGATCTGGTAGCCCTTCTTGGCCGGAAGGACGCGCGTCAGGAGCGAACCACCACGCAGGGTGCGCGCAGGGGGCTCCGACGACGACACGACCCCGTACAAGTTTGTTCAGTCACACACACGCACCTTTCTCTT
>CALSCP010002411.1:73421-85805 GCA_943704425.1 Ministeria vibrans ATCC 50519
GGGGGGTGAGTGGGCGAATGCGCGCAGAGGACAAGGAGCAAGGAGAGTCATTACGAGAGAGTGATTGCTGACGAAAACATTAAAAAAAAGACAAAAAAAGAAAAAAGAAGAAGAAAAAACAGAGAATGGTGCGGGAAAGAAGAGGAAAGAGCCCTTTCCAGGGCCATTGGGGTGCGGGAGGGCGTCGAAGGGCTGTGGCAGAGTCACGGCATGACCCGCTTTCAACAAGAGAAGTCTCGAGAGCGCCAGATGGCCTCCGTGCCACGAACAACGTTTTTTTTTTATATAATATTGTGTCAGGTTGACAGGACTCACTCACAACGCGTATTAGACAAACAGCGAGGAGCACGCTTGTCGCCACAAAGACTACAGAGACTCAGACGAGGCGGCTGGGCGGGTTTGGTGGCGGGGGGGGGGGAGAGCGAGCGCGAGAGAGAAACTCCGACAACATCATTCGGCCGTACCCGATTCTCAGCTGGCTAGTTCGGTTCTTCACTTTCATCGACGTCATGGTGAACGTGAATCGGTGGGTACAAGTAACTACTCTGAAAGAAACAAATAAAACTGATTAAAATAAAAACTTTTGGACTCAAAGAGGGATCAGGGAAGTTGTTAGCATTAGTGAGTGAACTCAATTAACGAACTCCTTCATGAGACGAATAATAATAATGCTCGCCTAGAAGTCTACGGCGGAAGTATTGTCACTATTGTCTATTGTGATTTGTGCTGCTCTAGACAGACAGCCTCTAGTGCTCTTTCGTCTTTCATCTTTGTGTCTTGTTTCACACACAGTTTTGACATTGAGTATCTTTTCTTTCACTAAATTGAAAACTCACACACTTTCTTTAAGATGGAAACACCCGGCCAACTTGTGGTGCCCCGCTACATCCCGGTGTCGAGCGACGGCGCACCGGCACACGGCGGCGTTGCGCTTGCAAGCACCCGCAAGACTGTTCCCTTTCGCGTTCAAATTCTCTCCGCCTCCAGTCTCCTTCACCCGCCCAACCTTGTTCAGGGCTCCTCCATCTCAC
The DNA here is from genome assembly GCA_943704425.1 of Ministeria vibrans ATCC 50519. Lineage (NCBI taxonomy): Eukaryota > Filasterea > Ministeriida > Ministeriidae > Ministeria > Ministeria vibrans. Next base: position 74,453 of record CALSCP010002411.1, read on the forward strand.
ATTATTGCAAGGTTTGTCCCGAATTTGTCCCATTATAAATATCAATCAATGTCATGTTTTCAAAATTAATAGTGGTAGTCTAAATTTTAAAATCCCCTCCTCTCTCATCTCGCGCGCTACAGGTGTCCTTTTACGACGCACGTAATCGTCGATTCTTTGGAAGCACGATTACTCTTGAGGAGAGTCCAGTGCGTGAGTGTACGGCCCCTGGGGAGCCGCTGCGCACCTGTCCGTTTGACTCAACGTTCTTCTTCCATTCGAGTTTGTGCGACCTCAGTGCTCTGCTCGTCATTGAACTCTGCGCCCATGTTCACAAGGGAATGAACAGTTTGCCCAGTGACAGTACAACGCCTGCTGCAAGCGGCGACCGTCATGTCGGTATCGGCTGGACCGTCTTCCGTTGCTTCAAGCACGTCGACCGTCTTCCCGACACCACGGCCAACAAGGACATTAAAAACAACGCCGCGATTCGTCTCCCCATTTACCGAGGCTCGCCACGTGCTCTCCTGTCCTTGACCGAACCCCTTGAGAACAGCAACGCGCACGACCTGTTCTTTGTCGCTGGCTCCCAGCTTGCCGTCACCCTGGCCACACACCGTCCCTTGACAGCCGCCTGCACCGAACACCTCCTGCCCGAAAATGTCTTCGTCCCACTCCGTAGTACCCGTGGCATCCCTGGCCTTGACCCCCCTACAGACTTGGAGATGTGCACCCTGGCTCCTCGCGTCGAACACTACGTCCATCAAGTGTGCATCTCCGTCGACAATTCGTCGACTCCCGCAAATCCTAGCAACGTCATGACTTCCCTTGACGAGGCGCTTCTGTCTCATCTCAATGCACTGCGACGCGACGCACTCTTTGACGACCCACACAATCCACAACAAAGTTATACTGGTGGCGGATCAGCATCAGGCGACTCAGGTAGGGCAACTCGCGCCGGTGGACGAGGCAAAGGTGTCGTGGTGCTCGAGCGACGACTCCTTTTGGGCGTTCACAATGGACTCTGCCCCATGGGCGAGCCCCGCGTGGCCATTGTAGACGGCAATCCAGCGAGTCAGCTTACCTTTAAAGGTGTTCTCTCCCTCGACACTCCTCGACAGTCGGACATTTGGCTCACCTTCGAGCTTGTCTACCGTGTCGACGTGCCCGGTGACGGCCCTTCCGATCTCCTCGTCGCCTGGTCGGCTCTCCGGCCATTTCAAGGCGACACCACCGAGAGCCAATCCCTCGCATGTCGACTTGAATCTCCTCGAGGTCGCGGCCCCTCGGGCATGCCTGTCGCTCACCTGCCACTCGCTCGTCCGCCCTTGCGCGTCGCTTTCACACTGACTCCCGCCTCGGCCGTGCCCTCTGGCAACGCTACGGGACTCTTCTCCTCGTCCTTTGACGTCTCTATCTCTAACCCTTCACAACCTGTTGCTCGCTCTCAACCCCATCGCTCCTTCAACACCGGCTCCTCGCTCCGTGCTTCTATCTCGCGTCGCACCCCTCGACTACCAACGCCCTCCTCCAAAATCGATGAAACACCAGAACTGGTCACCCATGTACATGACGTTGCGGACCAACGCAGACCAACCACACACGAGGTGTTGGCACCGGTGCCGGTGCCGGTGCCGGATGCCGTAGTTGACAGTGACAATTGCAACGTCGACGTCGTGACGTCGACACGAACGCTCGTGCCCGTTGGCAGCGGCTCCTCTACTGATCAGGACGACATCCCGAAGTCCAATCGACCTCGACCTCGACTTCGGCCTCGCTCCTCTTTGCCATCACGCAGCCCCTCAGCCACAACACCTCACATGTATATGTCGCGTGCAGACCGCGCTCGCATTCGCGAAGCGAGCAGTAGACGTAGTAGTACAGATGAGGGAGCCCCACACGTTGATGACATTGACGCACCGACTGTGACAGTGGGGCTCCCAACGGCGTCCCACACCAATGTCCCCCACTTGCATGCACATGCTCAATCGATCGCAGGCGACAGTGCCGCTCAAGGGTACGACGAGGCAGTGGAGCGAGGTGATCCAATGCGCTGCGACGACATTGCCTTTCAGTTTCTCGCTTTTACCCCTTCCACTCATGCTGATCCTCTTTCCGACACGACGCCCCCTGTAAAAGTGCGCCTCAACGTGCGATTCTACCGCTTCGACGACATTCTTACGCCTCCTGTGAGTACTCTACGGTCTCCGAGTGCCACCAACGTCGATGAGTCTTCTTCCACCAGTACCGGCGACCCCTCTACACTTCTCTATGTGTGTACTTCACCACATGCGCATGCGAACGCAACGCGACAGCCGGGGTTGCAAGTGCGCTACCGCGTAGACTCGGCCGTACTTGGCGGACCGGGCGAGACGCGACACTTTCGACAGCATCTAACAAGTGGGGCTCACGCCCAGGTTGACATTTTGGATGACGTGTCTTTGCAACCTGTGGGCTGTCTCCAGCTCAGCCTGCATCACCTTGTGCGCGGTGGACGTGACGTTGTCTCGCGCACCTTTGAGGTGCCGGTGGTTGCCACGGACAGCGACGAGGGTGGCCACCGACGTTGCCTTGAAGGAGTCTTCACCGTACGCCTCGTCAATGTGGGCCGTCGCTCGCGCTCTCACTCAGTGTCGCGCTCCGTGCCGGTTCACGACTGGCCTGGTTTTGAGACGGATCACGACCTTCCCAGTGCTGTTCGCGTGACAATGCCGGGCCAAGACGTCCTTCCTTCGCACGAGAATTGGCAAGCCCACATTGATCATGAATCGAGTGACATTGTCCCGGTCCGCGCGCGTCCCATGGTCGAGTGTGATCAAGCACTGGCGCGTCTTCTTGTTGACTCTTTTCCCGCTCGCCTTGTACCTGAAGCCGCTGCTGCCTCGAAGGCACTATCAAGCAAGGCACACCAACAAAAAAATCAGCTTGCAGGCAGCGCTGGCCATGGTCGTACTTCAGGTAGCCAGGCAAGTATGAGCGTCGACGAGCGTGACCAGGAGCGAAAGAGACGGCGCATGGAAGCTGTGAGGGCACGTCAACAGCAGCCCTTGCAACAATTGGGGGCACAGTCCATGGTTACGCGTGTTGAGGAGCGGGTGTTGCGCGAGCGAGCACTGCAAACCATTGCGATGTATCGCACGAAACAGCGCGAAGTTTCTATTGCGTCGCGTCTCACGGAACGACTCACGAGTTTGCACGAGCTGTTTGTGGACGCTGGTGAGGTGCGTCTTGTCGAGTACGAGTTGCGGAACCCGTACTCGTGCGAGCACAGCTTCTCCATTGAGACGAATCGAACGGCCGCTGTGCGTGTGGTGACTCGTGTTGACGAGTGGCGTGCACTCAAGCTCGCGCATGGCGTCACCACGCCTGCCGAGGAGGGACTAGTTTTGACCGACTCAGCGAGTGGCCATGATGGTGGACCACGTGTGCTCTTGGCCGCCCACGAGACAGTGTTAGTGCCAATTCGTGTCGCGTTTCTCCAGAGTGGCTCACGTTGGTCCGCATCGTCGCAAGATACAGCGTCGACAGCGTCATTGGCACACAACGGTGCGGAGACGGCGTGTGTTACTTTTGCCAATGAGGTAGGTCATGCGGTGGCCGTGTTGCGTCTCGTGGTACATGTAAGCGCCCCAGTGGTAGAGCGTACTTTGAGCTTTTGTGCGCCGGAACATCAGTTTATGCGACGTGTGCTACCAACGGCAAAGGTGGAGACAAACGTGATGTGCTCGGACGAGACGTGTGTATGCGAGACAGCGGAGAATGCTCACGGGGTGCGTGAGGTGCGCGTGCGGTTTGCGTGTGGTGCCGCGCCTAACACCACGGCTTTTTATGTGTTCTTCTACGAGGACACGCTGTGCGTCAACTTGCGTCGAGTCTGGCGCTGCCTCGTTCGCTCCATGCACCGCGTTGATGTAGTAGCCAAAGTAGGTGAGAGTACCTTTGTCGACGTGCCATTGCGTCGCAGCCAGCGCGAACGTCGCGTTCGCTGCGTCACGTTTACCCCGCACGACGACGACAACAACGATCACAACGGCGACCATAACGCCTTGACTACATCGCTTCTGGTGGGTCCAGCGTCGACAACCCTTGACTTATGCGCGCCCGACAACATTGTGCGCATCAGCGTGAAGCCTCGCAGCGTTCACACGACAGCATCCGATGAAAGCTGCTCGACAGCACCCCTGCCTCAGCGTGCCTTTGTCCACGTTGTGGACGACGCGACGGGACTCCTTGTGAACGCTTGGCTTATACTGTGCACCCCACTTGCGCCGACCCCTTCAAAACACTTTGATGTGATTTTGTCGCCCACCACGTCAATCACCAACAAAGTAAAAAAAAATTATAGTAATAATGACGTTTTTTTTTGAACTGACACTCAGCGTTCTTTTTTTTTTTTTTTTTTTTTTTTTTTTTTACAGCGCATTACCTACACAAACCCGTACAGCGACGAACGCACTTTTACTGTCAGCGTGAGCGATCCCTACAACAGAGTCAGTGTGAAGCAACGTCAACTGACCGACCTGCCGGGCCACGAGACACGTTCCATTGGTCTGCGCATTGTGCGTCCTTCTTCTCACTTGTCGTCGCGTCTGTCCCGTGCACCTGTCTATGTCTTCATCAACAATGCTTCTTCTGACCAGACCGAGGAGTGCTTCTCTCTCTCAGTCGTGTATCAATAATAAATTATGAATTATTATTATTTTTCCAAACGTTTCAACGACGGGTTCATTACATATCTTAATTCAATTTGATGAGTATTTAGACGATCTCAGTATCTGAGGGCGTTTGTGAGGAGCGACGGCTTGTAGGTACGAACAGGGACGACTGAGGAGGGTGGGGCAATGTTGGACGAGGGAGGGACGTTCTCCTTGTCTTCGTAGGGGTTGTGACGTGAGTAGGCGCTGAAGCGCGAGCGAGGTGCCGAGGCGTAGTCATATTTGTTGCTGGTTGTTGCGGTGGTGACCTTGCTACGGGGCGCAATGGCGGCGGACAAGACGGTGGCGTTGTCAGTTGAGGCACGCGTGGGCGTTGCCGTGGCGGGTGCAGGCGTGGCTCCAAATGCACGACGCGTGTTGCTTGAGGCAGTGCTTGTCGTCGTCGTCGTCGTTGTTGCTGCTGTAGCAGTACTGGCTGGCGGGATGCATGCTTCGCGTTCGAGACGCTCCAAGCGCTTTTCGCGGTGTGAGAGAGTGCGTTCGCGCAGTCGGACCATTCGTTCTTGGTCATCTACAAGCTGAAGCAAATGACGTAGTGCCTCTTCGCGTTCACGACTTGACGACGTCTGCGAGTTGAAGACACTTGTAAGACTGGATTTGGCGGCAAGGAGCGACGCAGATATGGTGGGAGCGTCACCGTTGAGCGTGACACTCGTTGTAGTGGTGGAAGGTGTGGAAGTGGCGGAAGTGGTCGTGCCCGACACAGCAGTAGGAGTGGAAATGGAGGAGGTGGTGGTGGTGGGAGTGCGCATGAGGCGTGGTAGTGCGGATGCAATGGGGGTACAGACACCGACTTCTGCTTCTACGCTGCAATCCTTGTCCTCATGAATATAAGGTACAGCTGAAGCTGCCTGAGTGGGTGTGCTGCGATTTCTGTCGTCGGCACGGCCGTCAGGCGACGTCGACGACGCGCGACGCACCACCGACTTTTGGACGACACCCATGCGAAACTGACGCTCCACGTCGGGACAGTGACGCAGGGCAACAATGCTCGGTCGCTTGTACGGATCCACCTGCAGCATGCTCTTGATCAAGTCAGAGAGAGCTACAAAAACAAAGAAGAAAAGCAATCGAATAAGAATAAGAAAGAATAATAATAATAAAATTAATAAAAATAATGACAACAACAACAACATGGTTGTGTAGTAATAATAATGAAAATAATAATAATGATTATTGTTTACCGTCCGAGTATCTGTTGGGAATGCGACGGAAACGGCCTTCGCGCACTTTGATGGCGAGTGCCTGTTTGTTGCTGGCATTGAACGGCGGTGTGAGGGCACATAGCTCGTAAAGGAGACAGCCCAGCGACCAGACATCGCTCTTGTCGTTGTACGGCTTTCCGGCGTGCTGTTCGGGACTCTGATAGTACGGCGTGCCGCAGTAGGTGAAGGCCATGCTGCAAAAACAAAAGCCAAAAGACCATTCGTTTGATGTTACAACATGGATGATATACAGTTGTGTGCTGACACACGACGTACCCAACATTGCCGCTGACAACGCGAGCCAGCCCGAAATCGCCCAGTTTCGCATTGGCATCTTTGGTGAGAAACACATTGGCTGGTTTCATGTCGCGGTGCAGCACCATTTGCTCGCGTCCATGACACTTGTCCAATGCTGATATCAACTGTGCCGCCATCTTCCAGATGAAATCTTCCTCAATGTAACGCCTAAGTCACAATGTTAGTCCAAGTCAAAAAAAAAAACGCATAAAAACGGGAAGTTCAAAAAAAAATCAAATGGAGAAGAGGTAGATGTTCGAAATGACATGCAATGTATAGATAGGCTATACATAAACAAAATAGAAGGATCGTGGGGCACATTTGAGTGGTGGGGACTCTCCGTACCGTTCGCGTTTGTACTTTTTAATCATTTGCGAAAGGTCGCCCCCTTCGCAGAACTCAAGGAGAATGTAGATTTTCGTGCGTTCACGGTCAACAATGCGGTCATGGTAGGCGCAAATGTGGGGGTGAGAGAGGTCGCGAAGGATGTTAACCTGGAAGGGTAAACACGAAAAAGTTTGGGCGTTGTTAGCGACGACGTGGCTCGTTTGCGCCTCAACAACAGCTCACCTCAGACACAAGCGACTGTTTTTCGCGCTCGCTCATCTTTCCATAGTCAAGTTCTTTCCAAACATAATCCTGCGGTGCAGCAAAACCGTGTCAAAGGAATGTTCCAGCAGAGTTTTTTTTTTTTTTTTGTGGAGATGAAAAGTTTGGCAGTTGAGTAGCAACCAAGGAGCGCTTTTCAGGGTCCATTTTTAGGTGAATGGCATGTAAAATACGTATACTGTGCACATTTCCCCGACGGAGAGCGCGAAACGGGCGTACCTTGGCGTCTTTCTTGCTACGCACTCGCGTGACGGTGCCAAAACTTCCAGCGCCGACCACCTCGACAATGTCGTACTCGTCGATCTTTGGGTTCATGGTGATATTTATAAGGGGAGGGGAGGAGGATAAAGGACGAAGATAGGAGGGGTGATGGGAGTGGGGGAGGGGAAGGATAAAAACTGTGAAACAATGAAAAAACTTACTTGAAAGTTGAAACAATCAATATTTTTGTACCTTTTTTTCTTTTTCTTTTTTTTGAGCATGCCGCTCTTGCCGGCGGACGAGCGACGTGTGGAAAACATCTTGTCAGAGGTGTGAACAACGAAGGAATGCGTGTTTATGTGGTTGACATTTACTTGTGATGCAAAGGCGATTTCGCGTGCAGACGCCGACACTGCTTCCATGTGTGTCTCTGTGCTGCTTCAGAGGTGCGTAACGACGCGTGGTGGTTGACGAGCGTGTTTTAGAGGGGCGACTTTTGTCTCAAACAGGTTGACTTGTAGAGGGTCGCAGAGCTCGACGTTGGCGATTGAGGTGCGAAGTGTGTAGCGGATAGTATGATTTTATGATGCTGAGCCGTCTTTTCAGAGTGCGCTCGAGTTACTGCGGCAGAGTCAAGCTGGGGTTCACGTTGTGCGTCGATTCTATCGACTTTTGTCCATTGCAGCGTCTCGAAGTGTAAGAAGGAGGGAGGGGCAGAGGCTGAGACTGATTGTGTTGTGTTTGATCGCACAGCCCGACGAGATGTGTCGAATTGTGTTAGAGGAGATTTTGTTTGTTGCGCAGCGAGTGAGCCACGACGAGGCGTACAGTCAGCTGAGTGAGTAAGCAACACATTGTGCGTGTGAGAGGCAATCATTCGTTCTTTGTGCATAGTCGTCTTCTGGTCGAGCCGTTCAAGTCGAATGCGACTCTCTTAGTGCACGCTGGACTTATTGCGCGCTCAGTGAAAGGTAAGGATTGAGGAACGAGAGCGAACGCAGTAGATTATAGATTTGGTTTCTTCACTTAGCAAACCGAACAACACAGTTGGAGTATTTTCGACGGGCGTTTGAGGAGAGTGATTCCTCGCGCGAGCTGTCGGCGACGCAAGTGAGTGCAACGCTGTCGACCTACATTGACGTAAGAACTCGATTGTATTCAAAAGAGACAGAGATTTGTGGAGTCAAGGATAAACGCGTCTGCCTGTAGACGCTTCTTGAGGATGGCCAGACACGCGAGGCACTGAGTCTTGTGCGACGCCAAAGCGCACGTCACCCGGCCAATGCGATTGTACTTGAGTACGCCTCATACACGCCTTTTGTTCGTCTATCTGATTGGTACTGGTGTAGACAGCACTTGCGGGTTGTTCGCAGTCACTTTACACACCTCAGCAATGAGTTTGTGGCACAATGGAACCGATTGGTGCTGCTCGCGCCGGCGTCGGCATTCCTGGCCCTCGAAGGTGCGCCTGTGCGGCCCTCCGATACTTCTCCTTTGCAGCTGCTGCACCTCTTTGCACATCTTGCGTGCGCCCCGGCGGTCCCTGCCGACCCACACTGGAATGCTCTGATGCTTCTTTTGACCCAAATTGACTCAAGGTGTGTGCGTGCCTGTCAACGTCTTCTCCTTTGTTTGACTGTGCGCTTTGGTTGTAGTGTGATTGAGCGGGTGTACAGCGCCATGTGCCGTCGCTGCCCCCACTTTGCCAGTGTGGTGTTTGCGCTTCCACCCATGTGCGCAGGCAGTGCGACGGTACATGTGGAGGGTGCACGCGTATTAGCCGCCATTGTGGGCCACGACGAGTATGTTGCCGCTGCCGATCGACTCCTCAGGCCCTGAAGTTAGGAGGGACACTATGTGAATGATTCACGAGGACTCACGAGGACTCACGAGGACCTTCTAGTTGGTCTGTCTCACTGTCTCAATCGAAATGTCTTAAAGGAAATTTTGATGAATTTAAACAAGATTTAAAACTTCATGGTGTGGGGGTACTGGCCCTTGGAGAGGGCGAAGCGGGCAGTAAGGTAGGCGGCGAGGCCACTGACGGGGCTGATGGCAGCCATGAGAGCCTTGTCAACGACCTTCTGGTCGGCCACACGCGAAGCGTCAGTTGTCTTGGCGGGCTTCTCGGCGTTGAGGAACTCAGCGTCCGACTTGGCGGGCGCAGCGGCAGCCACATGCGCAAAGTACTTGTCGTCGAACTTGGACACGTCAACCTTGCTCACGTCAACCTTCACACACATATATAAATGAGCGAAAAAAAAAAAGAGGAAGAAAGTATAACAAAAATAAATTTACCTTGGTGGAGGTGGCGATGACATAGGCGGCGTTGACACGGCGGAGAGGAACACCGTTGAGGCCGAAGGGACCGTTAACAAGGAGAAGACCCGACGCGAGGTGCTTGAGGACGACCACACGGTGGCCACGGAAAGCACCCGAGAGCATGATGGCGATGGTGCCGGGGGTCAAGCTCGCGCGCAGCTTCATGGCGCGCTGGGCCTTGCGCACGGGGCACGGCTTCGCAACATCAACAGCGGGGTAGAAGCGGGACGCCTTCTGTGCCACAGAGCGCGTCTTTCCGTTGTTATCACCGCCGATCTGAGAGGGGCAGTGAGAGAGAGAGAGAGCGAGAAAGAATCAGTGGTAAAAAAAAGGAAAAAAAAAAAAAAGGCGCAAGGAGATGAGTAAAAAGGAATGAATAGAGGGTGTGAGGATGAAAGGAGACTGAATCGATGGCAGGGAGGGCACGCACCTGCTTGGTCTTGGGAGCAACAACTTCGGCAGCCTTCTTAGCGATGGCCACACGCTTGCGCTTGTACAGACCCTTCTTCTTGTACGAAGCGCTGCGCGAAAGCTTCATGACGCCATTGGCGATGGCGGAGTTGCGCGACGACTTGCCCATTTTTATAATGCTACAGGAGAGAAGGGCGAGGAGAGGAGAGAAGGGGAGAGGAAGAGGTGAGGAGAGAAAAGAGAGAGTTAGTGAAAAGAGAAATCAAAAAAGACAAAGAAAGGCGGTAGTGCGGCCACAAGACATGGATAGGTAGCAGAGTAGAATGGGTGCTGTGGGCGATGCACATGCGAAAGCTTGGAACAAAAGGTTGCCAACAGATTTTTTGGACAGACAACGAAAAAAAAAAAATCCTCGTGTCAGACTCAAGCGATGTGGGGTGCTTCTTTTGCCTTGAGTACGCGGCAAAGGTGTCCAAACAAGCGGGAAAGCAAGCGGCGAGCAGAAAGAGCAGCCAAGGCGGCTGGCACGCGTGACGACGACCCAATGGGAATTTGACCAGCGAGCATTTCACACGACCCGTCGAGGCCACACAGCGGCCAGAGCTGGTGCAGAACGACAAGGTGCGCCGGACGGCAAGCACCAATGACACAGACAACGACGTCTCATGGTTTCTGCAGTCGACGCGTTTTTTTTTTTTTTTTTTTTTTTTTTTTCAAAGTGGTTCAAGCGCACACCCAGTCAGCACCCTCCCACACTCCTCTGACAACAACAAAGCGATAGAGACACTGTCACAAAGTTACCCACCAAAAAGAGACAAATTCGAGAGACCGATCGAAAATCATTCGCAATTCGAGTAGAGTCAATTGACCAAACTCGAAGTGAACTCGAAAGTGCGACCAAAGTGCGACCAAAGTGCTCCCTGAAGCCCCACTGTCAGGCCACTGACGGGCCCACTTAAGGCTCCAAATTACTATGTAAAGTGTTTTGACCAGGGTAGTAAAAATAAAAGAGTAAATTGGTCCTCCCAAGGGCACTGAGTAAAATAAATTGGCTTTTATTTTTATTTACAATTTATTTACATAGTAAATTTGGAGTAGATCATTACAAGATAGTTTATCACTTTGGATTGTCGAACATGGTCCAGTTGAAGTCTCTGGGTGGGTAGTACGTGATGTTGGTGTGGAGGAATGTGTTGCGGATGACAGTCTTGGGAAGCATTGAGCTACGGTCACCCTTCCAAGCTTGTTTCGGGACCTTGTTGACGCGCTTAACCCCGCACTGTGTCGGAACGAAAGCACCGACTCGACGTACAACACGGCGCAAAACAGATTCGGTTCGTTTCTCCCAGTAGTCGGCCAACGAGAACGTCTCGTCACCGACCTTAGGCTTGCGCCGGAGCCACGGGAGAAGAGTCGGCATCGCCAGCCGTCGAATACGTGCATCTTCTCTCCGCTCCTCATCTTCGGCGTCGCCTTCATCATCGTCGAGCTCCTCTTCCTCCTCTTCTTCTTCATCATCCTCCGAGATGGCCATAAAGGCATCGACAGCAGACTGGTTCTCCTGTGCACGCCGTGCTCGCTTGGTCGTCAGACGCCCTTCATTGCCATTGATCA
>CALSCP010002418.1:1713-18537 GCA_943704425.1 Ministeria vibrans ATCC 50519
GCTGCCGTGGGCTTCACCACCTGGAATAGTATTGGCTCGTGTACCACTTGCGGCGGCACAGGCGGTGGCCATGCCGGCTACGCAGGTGTGGGTGCCGGGACGCAGGTCACCGGTCAAGAAGTGCAGCGCGGTGACCCTCTGCAGCCCACACAGGTGGGCTCGCCTGGCTCACAATCGGGTGGTGCTGTTGGTGGTGCTGGTGGTGGTGCTCTCAAAGTCACCGCCGGCTCGCTCTTCAATCGTGGCATTGTGCGATCCAATGGACTTGACGGAGCCATCACTTCCGCAACAGGTTCGTAAAAATAATACTAGTAATAATAATAATAATAATAATAATAATAAAAATATTAATAATAATAATTATTATTATTACTAATATTATTATTATTATTACTATTATATTATTGTACACTAATTAACAACCATTAATATTAGGATGTTGCTCGCTCAAGCGCAGCAGCGGTGGCGGATCGGGTGGTTCCATTTGGATCACGACTGGCAACATTGACGGTGCTGGATCATACACCGCCAATGCCGGTTCGGCACCAAGCGCAACCTACCGTGGCGGCGGTGGTTCAGGTGGTCGCATTGCCATTGTGTCAACGGGCTCTGTGGGCTCTGCGTACACCGAGAACGTCCTGGCGACTGCTGGTCTGGGCTATCAGGCTGGCGCCGCTGGGTCCATCTACCTGAAGATTGCAGGCAACTCGCTTGAGAAACTCGTTTACGACGCGGGTGTTGCGGGTCCCACACTCGTCACAGGTGTCAACTATGTGACGAATCACGACGATCCCGACAACTCGTCGCCCTACGCTCTGTCGGTGCCCACGTTTGGCGCACTGGGTGGAGCTCGTGTGGTGCTTCGTGCCCTCGATTCGCTCACAGTGACCACCAGTGTGCTGGGCTCGCCCTCGTCACTGTTCACTGTGAGTGGTACGTTCCTGGCTGCTGCTGCGAGTTCGGGAACCCTTCCTTTTTCGCTGAGTGTGCTTGCGGACGGGTCGTGGAGTTGGGCGACCGATTTGATTCTAACGGGTGGCACCGTGTCGCTTGCAGGCACCACAACAACGGGACTGACAGGCACGCTGGACTTGCGCACAGCACCTGCAAGCACTCCTGCGACTGCATTCACTTTTACTGCCTCTGCATCACACATGTATCTTAACTTCACCGGCTCGCTCGTGATGCAACCCGCCACATCGGCTACCTTCTCGGGATTGCTTGCCGTTGAGTTTGACGGTGACGTCACTGTGGACGAGGGCTGCAGCTTGACTGTGACGGGTGTGAGCGATCTCGCTGGCCCTCCTCAACAATTTGTGTGCAAAAGTGACATGACTCTCGGGACTCACACGGGCTCGGCCACAAACATGTATGTGAACAAGGTTGAAGTGGCAGTCACGGGCACGCTCACAGTGGATACACAAGCGAGTATCAACGGCGATGGTCGCGGCTACGCATCGGGACTTGGACCGGGCGCAGGTAAATCGTGTACGTCTGCATGCGGCGGTGAAGGCGCCGGTCACGGTGGTCTTGGCGGTGCTGGCTACCAAACATCGGGTCTCACAGCGCAATACGGCTCCATATTGTTCCCTCGCGAGCCCGGCAGTGGCGGTGGACGCACCAACAATGGAGTCGCGCCCAATGGCGGTGGTGCCCTTGTTGTGCTGTCTGACACACTCGTTCTACGCGGACGCCTTTCTATGATTGGACTCCCGGGTGTGCTTACAAGCAGCGAAGGCTGCTGTAGCCTCAAAAAGGTACTTACATAGTTCAATATCATCTCAGTCTCCCAGCCTGACCACCTTCTCTTTCCCCTTAGACTACTGGTGGCGCTGCGGGTGGATCAATTCTCGTGCAGACGCGCGTCATTGACATGTCGACGAGCACAGGTCGACTCGACGTGAGCGGTGGAATGTCTCCGTCTGCGTCGCATCGCGGTGGTGCCGGCTCAGGTGGTCGCCTTGCCGTGTACGCCACCACATTGTTGGGCTCGTACATGCCCCAGACTTGGGTTAATGTGCAACCGGGACTTGGTGGATACCAGGTGGGTGCCTCGGGAACCGCCTATCTGAATCTGTTGAGTGTGGGCTACGACGAACTCATCACAGACGGTGGCAGTACCACAGCAATGGTCCCCATGGTGACCACACTCACCTCTGTCAGCGACCCCCTGCAACTGCCTGTTGGCAATCTCACGATTGACCAAGTGACCCTCTTGGGCGGCGCTCAGTGCCTCATTCGCTCACAGGATACCTTTGAAACGACCCGCGAGCCAACTGGTTCAATGCCAGCGCGTCTCACCGTGGACGGCCGCTTTGTTGCGCCCCTTGACGCTGCTACAGTCATCATGCGCTTTCAGCTGACTGTCTCGCCCAGCGGCTATTTGCAGTGGGGCCCCGACATGATAGTGGAGAATGCGGCTTTTATCATGTCTGGCAGGCTGAGTGGCATGACACGCTCCTTGAAAATTCGGTCTACGGCAGCCGCCCCCTCCTTCACCCCGTCGGCCACTCTCCACTCGACCTTGGCTCATCGCACCTACTGGCTCTCGGCTGATCTCACTGTGGGCGACAAGGCCGCATTTACACTGCAGGGCAGTAGCATGAGCGTCGGTGGAAACATGACAGTGGGTAGTGGCTGTGTCGTGAGCGTCCTCCAGAGTGCCTACACCGGAACTCAATATCTCAATATCACGGGTGACGTTGTGATGGGCACCTTTGCCGCTGGTGGCCCCTCAACCACGTTCAACACAGCCTTTTTGCAGATGCACGTCATGGGCTCGGTCACGTTTGATGAAAATGTCAATATCAATGGCAATGGTCTTGGTTACGCAACGGACAGCGGTCCTGGAAAAGGTACGAGGGAGGGGGGGGGGGGGGGAGGGACACCTATTTTGCTGTAGCTAAGAAAAATACAATCTTATTCAGGAACAATGTGCTCGACCAAGTGTGGCGGAGGAGGTGGGGCGCACGCTGGCACAGGTGGCAAGGGAACCACGGCACTTGGTGGTGCTGCTTACGGCTACCTGCTTGGACCGCTCGAGCCGGGAAGTGGCGGAGGGAAGACGAGCAATGGCAATGGTGGCGCTGGTGGCGGATCTTTTGCCCTCTTTGCTGACTCCCTTGTGCATCTGGGTTCCATGCAAATGAATGGCGCCAGCAGTACGAGTACCACAGCATCGGGTTGCTGCAGTTTGACCAAGTCTGGTGGCGGTGGAGCTGGCGGAAGCATTTTCATTTCGGTGGCGACCCTGACAGCGACTGCCTCGTCGTTTACGGCCAACGGTGGAGGCGCAGCAAGTACGACCTACCGGGGCGGCAGTGGAAGTGGCGGTCGCATTAGCGTTGTGGCCACACAAATGATGGGTACATATTCGCCAACGTACATGGCCAGCCCGGGCGTGGGCAATGGTGAGGGCGCCGGTGGCACAATCTACCTCAAGATTGGCTCGTCCATTCACGATCTCACTGTGGACGGTGGCTCGGCCAACGGACAGAGCCCCGTCATGGGTGTGACTACACTCACTGAATACTACAATCCGCTTGCTCCCAACGAGCCTTCGATGCTCGTCGTAAAAACTTTCAACCCGCGTTTGGGCGCTCGCGTCGTTATTGACAACAACGACACGCTCACGGTACAGGAGACAATGGTGGGCTCGCTGCCCTCACTGGTCACTGTCAGCGGCACACTCAATGCGCCCTCCACCAGCAACCAACTGCTTTTTAGCTGCACGGTCTCTGCGACGGGCCTTCTCGCTTGGGGCGTCAATGTGACGGCTGTTGGCTCGGCGCTCACCCTCACGTCAGGTGGTGTCATCACAGGCATGACTGACTCAATTGAAACGGTCGCTGCCTCCCCTTACTTTGCCGCTGTGAGTCTCTCGGCACCTTCACTGCACACCACCTGGGCACTCAGTGGTGACATTGTTGTGGGCGCCAGCACTACTCTGCTCTTTGACTCGTACGACGTCACCATCGCCAAGAACGTCGGGACGCTCGATGGCTCGACGCTTACCTTTGCCACCTCGTTGGCGACCTCCAAGAACACCATGGTGATTGTGAGCGTGGGCGGCGACATGACCATCGGCGCAGCTGCGACTCTGTCGCAGCTTGTCACGCCTGCTCTGGATCTGCGTGTGAGCGGCCGTCTGCACGTGACCACGCAGGGCAAAATTAATCTCGCTGCCTTGGGCTTTGGTGAGGGTCAGGGTCCGGGAGCCGGCGCCTCGTGCAGTGGCAACTGCGGACCGGGGGGTGCGGGCCACTCGGGAGCAGGACTTGCCGGTAGCAGCGCAGGTGGAGTGCAATATGGAAACCCGTTGAAGCCCACTCAGGCAGGCAGTGGTGGTGGCGAGTTTAGCGACTCGGCCGGCTATGGCGGTGCGGGTGGTGGTGTGCTCGTTCTGACAGCGGATTCGTTCCGCAACGACGGGCAGATCAACGCGGATGGCGCTGCATCGACCACGAGAAGCGCGACGGGTTGTTGTTCACTGACGCGCAGTGCGGGCGCCGGCTCGGGCGGCTCGATCTATGTGACGACGCGGCTTATTTTGGGCGCAGGTGCACTGATTGCGCGCGGTGGTAGCACGCCCTCGGCGACGTATCGTGGCAAGGCGGGCTCGGGTGGCCGTGTTGCGGTGTACGCTCAAATACTGGATGTGACCTTTAGCTGGAATATCCTCGTTGGTCCCGGCTCGTCGTCCAGCTATGGCGCAGCTGGTTCCATTTACCGCAAAGTGACAACTGTAGGCGGCACCGTCGTGTACGAGCGACTGACATTTGAAGGACCGGACCCTGAACTGTCCGCAGGCAGTGCCAGTACGGTCACCGTCTATGACACGCCGTCGACCGAGGCGCCTCTCACGCTCACCGTCGACGAGTTGGAGCTGCGCAACGGTGCGTGGGTGCGTCTTCGCCTGCACGACCATCTCATTGTAGTGCAACCCATCGTTTCGCGCCCACCTTGTCGCTTTGATCTGAGTGGCACACTGACCGCGTCCAACTCCAAGAACTGGACCTTTACGTCGACCGTGGACGTCACGGCGCGCGTCACCTGGTCACAGGATATGGTTGTGCAGGGGACAACGCTGATTCTCAACAGTGTCATTTTCGGTCTCCGTCGCAACATTCTCGTGCAACGCTACTATTCGTCAACGAAAACCTACTCGCCCGTGTTTACCTTTGCCAGCACGGCCGCCATTGGTGGAAGCGCTGCCAACACGTTTGTGATCACGGGCGCGCTCACCTTTGACACAGGCGCCACCTGCAATTTCCTCAAGACACTGCAGTACTACGTGGACGGTACGTTGCCGCCGGCTCTCGCTGTGCGCGCCAACACCATCTATGTGGGCGCCTCGGCGACCGTCAACGTCGCCTACGCGCACCTTATTGGCAGCGCGTCGGTCACGGTGGCCGTGGGCGGAACCATCTCAGGCTCAGCCTACGGGTTCACGACCGCTCTTGTGCCGCTTGCGCCCGGCACTGGCGGTTCTAAGACAGGTAATAACCAGGGCAGCGGAGGCGGTGGTTATGGTGGAATTGGTGGAGCGGCGGGTGCACGAGTCGGTGGTGTCGTGTATGGCACGGCGTCGCTTTCGCCCGACTGGCATCCGGGCTCGCCCGGTGGCGTTGGCAACTCGGTGTCGGGCGCCGGCGGCGGTGCTGTGCGTCTCACTGCGGCGACTGTCGCCGTGAATGGTGCGATTGTGTGCAACGGCGGCGCGGGCGTCAAGGTGGGCGCCAGTGGCTGCTGCAGTCTCACGCAGTCGAGCGGTGCGGGCTCGGGAGGCGCAATCCTCATTGAGGCAACGACCTTCAACGGTGCGGGAACTCTGACGGCGAACGGCGGCTCGTCACCCTCGGCAACGTACCGCGGAGGCGGTGGCGGCGGCGGTCGCATTGCCATCAAGGCAGTTACCAATGGCTTTACGGGCTTGCTGTCGGTGCTGCCGGGCACAGGAGCGAACGCAGGGTTGGACGGTGTGACGGACGTTTCGGTGCAGACGGGCGGCTGTCACTTGGTCCAGTGCGACAATGGCTTTTGTACAAACAGCGTGTGCACCTGCCTGGCCGGCTGGTCGGGCTCTGCATGCAACGTGCCCTCGTGCACGACCTATGGCTGTGACCACGGCACGTGCATTGGTGCCGACGAGTGTCAGTGTGACGCAACGTGGTCAGGCGCCGCGTGCAACATTTCCGTGTCGTGCACGGACAACTGCAATAACAACGGAGTTTGTTCGGCGGGCGGTGTGTGTGCGTGCTTCAAGGGTTGGAGTGGTGCAGCGTGCCAAGAGACTCTCTGTGCGACTGGCTGTGGTAATGGTGTCTGCGGTGGGAACGGAACATGCGTGTGCGATGCGGGCTTTGGTGGTGCGACCTGCACCGAGGCGGTGTGCTCGTCGCCGTGCCAGAACGGGGGCATGTGTGTTGGTGGAGTGTGCCAGTGTTCGGCCGGCTGGGTCGGCAGCACATGTGACACTAGTGCGTGCGAGGGAGGCTGTGTGAACGGCGTATGCTCGAACAGCGGCACAGTGTGCACGTGTACTAGTGGCTGGAGCGGCAGTGCATGTCATGTGCCAGTGTGCACGGCATCGTGCGGCGCACACGGCATGTGTACTCACCCGGACACGTGTACCTGTGACGCGGGCTGGGGCGGTGCGCTGTGCACGACTGATCTGACTGCCTCTTGCTCGCTCAACTGTGGTGCCAATGGTGTGTGTGTGAGCAACGCCTGCTACTGCAACAATGGCTACTCGGGTAGTCTCTGCGAGACGGCTCCGGCGCCCGCTTGTGCGCTCAACTGCGGTGCACACGGTGTGTGTGTGAACAGCGCTTGCTACTGCAGCGACGGCTACTCGGGTACCCTCTGTGATACTGCGCCGTCTGCCGGTGGTGGTGGTGGTGGTGGTGGTGGTGCATGTCCCACGGAGACTGTGAGTGAGCCGTGTCCCTCGTGTGATTGTACCGTAGCTGCTGCGGATGCTGCTGCAGCAGCTGCGTGTCCCACCGAGACATTAGTCGCCGACGCGGCTGCCTCCTGTCCCGTGTGTCCCAGTAGTGTGTGTCCGACGCTTGCGTGTCCTGCGTGTCCCTCTGCGCCCGTGTGCAGCCCCACCTGCAACAACGGCGGTGTGTGCGCCACAGGCAACGTATGCAAGTGCGCCAACACGGGATTTTACGGAACCGCATGCGAGTTCCAGTTCAACACAACATGCTCGTCGACCGCCGGCACCGCAGGCTCATCGACAGCCGTCACCTCAACGAGCCTGGTCATCATCATTGTTCTCGTCGCCATCATCTGTCTCTTGCTGCTCCTTCTCATCATCATCGTGGTCGCGTCGCGTCGTCGTCGCCGCAAGGTTGTCCACGTGCAGAACCGCTTTTTCAAGGGTGTTGAGAGCGTTGCTTCGACCATGACATTGGACCAGGCCGCAAACCAGCAGGACGGCCAAACGCCTGTCCAGGTCAACCCCACGTACATGGGCATACGTGACATTGACGCATCCTTTGAGAGCAACACGTACGAGGGTCTTCATGAGCACGCAGACACCGAACGTTACGAGCACATTGCCAATCCGCTGTTTGTCGAGAATGATGGCAATGGGAGAGAATGAAAACGTAGAGAGAATGTCAAAGAAAAGTATTATTTTTTACTTCACTTTGAGAGAAACCAGATACTAGTAGTAGTAGACGGAGCCTTGGGAGTTTTCTTTCGGGTGGCGATGTTTCCTTCTCTAACTTGCCTTATATTGTGATATTCAAGCAGCATCAAAATAATAATAATAATAATTAGAATTATTCAATATTATTAGTGACAAATTTAAATCTTATTCGAATTTGCTTACCATGAGTAGTTGGCCAGCGGAGTGAGCGGACACTATTTTCAATTTTGTCCGCCCTGCGCCATGCAGAGACAGTCTGTCAGACAGAGACAACCCGACATTTGCTGAGTCGCTCGGAGAGCACGGTGCTTACGGGCTATTTTTCGCTCGAGGGTGATAACCGCGTCCAAGGGCTCCTTTCCCATCCACGGCCGTCCTTGCTCCTCGCGAGGCTTTTTCATTGACAACATTGCGACGCACTTTGAACAATTCCATCCTTTGAGCATCTATCGGCGGAAATGCCTCGTTTGAGACCGGTTCGTTCCGATGTTGTGACTTCGCCTGAAACAACCTCCCGAATTTCGCACCAAACAACACACGCTACGCCCCGACTGGGGAAACTATATGAAAGCATTGCGGCCAATGAGTTAGGCGTTTCCAGACGAATGCGGAAGATACAGAGCGCGAACTTGCGCTATTGTGAATAATGGTAATAATAATAATAATAATAATAATTCAAAAGATCAATACGATTTTTGTACACTCACTCATTCCACCTACAATTACACGGTATTCGTTCTTTTCCACGCCTCATCAAAGTTGAGAAAGAACTTTCTGCCCTCAATATCGTGATAGACGTAGCGCGAGTCGTCATCAATGAGAATACTCTCGCCGGGCTTTTGGGGAGTGCGCGGCGACGGGCGGGCGTGCCATAGAATGGGAAAGTGAACCGTGGTGGCCTGGCCGATGACGCCGGCCCACCAAGAGAAGGTCGACGCGGGTGACAGGAGCAGAGTGTGTGCGCGTGACATGGTTGTAAAGTCTTGTAGCGGCAGCATTGAAATGATGCGCGCATTGTACTTGCTCTTTAGCCAGAGCGGCAGTGGATGTTCCGTCCTAATTCGGCAATGACTGTCAGTACGTATCGCTGTTCTCTACGAGGTGTTCATGTCGTTATTACCAATCCTTTTCAGTGACAACCCACACATGTGGGAGGGCAATGCCATCGATGATGGTAGCCAGCGATGCTGTGTCAAGCACACCCCGCCCAAAGGCGTCTGGCGAATATGGCGGCGGGCTCGTCTGCAGCGCGTCGGGTTTGCCAACAATAAAGTCACGCAGTCGCAGGTGCACTACAAGTGTTTCCTTGTCGGGACGTAGTCCTTCCATGTCGCTTGGGAGAGGTTCTGCATCGAAAAATCAGATTTTCTCTTCCCTGCACTCTTTTGTGGTACCTTGGAAGTCGA
Organism: Ministeria vibrans ATCC 50519; assembly: GCA_943704425.1. Taxonomy (NCBI): domain Eukaryota; class Filasterea; order Ministeriida; family Ministeriidae; genus Ministeria; species Ministeria vibrans. The sequence goes on from CALSCP010002418.1 coordinate 10,780, forward strand.
TAAAAATGGTCTCTTTCAGGAGTTTTCGAACAGGATAAAAGTAAAAAGACTTCTGGTAGAAATAGGAACCCATCAAGTTTGCTTGTGTGGGGGCCGCCGGTGGGTGGTGTGTGTCGCTAACAAACTGGGCCGTCTGCGACGACATGTAGAAAGTCACGCCCCTTGTTAGATTGGTGCAGACTGGCAATTGGTTGGGATCCTTGCGATACAGTCGCAACAGGGCATCTTCGTGGTAGATGTGCGTTGTGCGTGTGTTTCGGGCATGAAAACCTCCAAGCCGGTAAGCCAAGAGTCGTGCGAGGGTGTAGATGAAAATCTGGTTGCCCAGACCACCTTTGATTTCGCAGGTGACCTCGCCTGTGCAGGGCCCAGTCCAAGGGGCTGCCATTGATGTTGCTGCCTCGTGGAGTGCTGAAGAGAGGTGGGCTAGTGCGGTCGTCTCGGCAGCGAGCGAGGTGGTGGAGGGGGCCGCCGTCGTCGCCGGCATGTCGGCGGCGACGGAGGAGTAGACCATCTCGAGAATGTCGTCTACTTGCTCAACAAGCGATTCGGGCTCCTCAATAGCACTGTCTTCGGCAGAGTTGGCATCGTGGGAGGCGCTGGACAATTCCGTCAACCTACCAAGGAAAATGAGTAGGTTCCATGTCTGCAAGCCACACGCCTACGCCACATGCACCCTGCCCGAAGGCGCCAAGGCTCACCTCCCGCTGTCGCTTGACTGCTGCTGGCTCACCCGCAAGTGATAAAACACCGTCCCACTGAGTGCCAGTGCGCCAAAGCTGATCAGCACAAAAAGCACCGGACGAGCCACCATTGTTCTCGGCAGCTGTGTTCACCACAGAACACCGCGGTGTACTACTCGTCGCTGATGTAAAAACAAGACTGAGAGCACAGAGCAGGCGGCCAGGATTGAGGGATGACTGATCATCAGTGAATAATGAATTGCCCCACTCCACTCGCTACTCACACCTCAGTATTATACGCATTCCCAATGTTGCGAAACCATGTATTGCAACTGCGTTCATTAAGAACACGCGCGCCCCTCCTCCTTCGCTCCATGGCTACCGTCGTGTCTGAGGTACAAAAATTCCTCACGTTTTTTTTTTCTTTTTTTTTTCTCTCTCTCTCTCTCTCTCTCTCTCTCTCTCTCTCTCTCTCTCTCCTGATCCTCCCCTTCATCGCGTACAACCACTGCGTCCACCGTATCCTTGCAAATGATCTCAGACGGGGCGTCCGCAGCCGTCGCTCCCCACCAGTGTCCTTCAGGCGCTGTTCCTTCCCTCCTCATCCTGACACCATTTCTTCTCTTTCAGACGCAAGCAACCATTGATGCTCAGCGAGAATCGGCTCGGCTGGGTGGCGGCCAACATCGAATTGATGCGCAGCACAAGAAGGGCAAGCTGACGGCGCGCGAGCGCATTGATCTTCTGGTTGACAACGATTCGTTTCGAGAGATGGACACCTTTGTGAAGCACCGCTGCCACGACTTCGACATGATGAAGGAGCCCCCTGTCACGGGCGACGGTGTTGTCACCGGCTCGGGCCGTATCAATGGTCGACCCGTCTATGTGTTTAGCCAAGTAAGATTCCTTTCTCTCTCCCGTTCAATGTCATTCGATGCACTAAATTATTATTTTTTGATTCGTTTGTGTCCAGGACTTTACGGTGTTTGGCGGGGCTCTCTCCCAGACACATGCCGAAAAGATTTGCAAGATCATGGATCATGCTGTGCGCAACGGTGTCCCCGTCATTGGCTTGAACGACAGCGGAGGTGCACGTATCCAGGAGGGCGTTGCCTCTCTCGCAGGCTACGCCGATATTTTCCAGCGCAACGTTGAGGTGAGTGGTTTTGCAGATTGCTAGCAAGTTTGCTGATTAGTAGCAATACTTTTTTTTTTTTTTTTTTTTTTTTTTTTTTTTTTTTTTTGTGTGTGTGTGTGTGTGTGTGTGGTGTGTTTGTTTCTCTAGGCGTCGGGCGTCGTTCCACAACTTTCGGTTATTATGGGACCTTGTGCTGGCGGCGCTGTCTACTCGCCGGCTATCACGGACTTCACTTTTATGGTGGACCAGACCTCTTTTCTGTTTGTGACCGGACCCGAAGTCGTCAAGACGGTGACAAACGAGCAGGTGACATTTGAAGAGCTTGGTGGGGCCAAGGTTCACGCTGGTCGCAGCGGAGTGGCTCACGGTGTCTTCCAGAACGACATTCATGCGATGCAACAACGTATCATTTCTCTCTTGTCGCGTTGAATTTTAATCATTAATCCTCGCCTTTCTTCTCTTTGTCTCTCCATCCCTTTCACCTTCGTGCAGTTCGCCGGTTCTACGACTTTTTGCCGCTGTCCAACACCAGCCCCGTGCCCGAGCTGGAATCCGTGAGTGACTCGACAACTCGACGTGTCCCGTCGCTTGACACGGTTGTTCCTTCGAGTCCACTGCTCCCGTACGACATCAAGGACGTTATTGACAAGGTCGTGGACAATGCCGACTTCTTTGAGCTTCAGCCGGCCTTTGCTAAGAACATTGTCGTTGGTCTTGCGCGTATGGCTGGTCGAACTGTTGGCATCGTACGGTTGAGTTGTGCTATTGTTTTCCTGTTGTCGTTTAATTATTTTCGTGTTGACGGCGGTTGAGTGTGTGGACTAATCCAGTGCGATTGTACATCTGCTAGGTTGGAAACCAGCCAAAGGAAGCCAGTGGTGTGCTGGACATTGATGCATCAGTCAAGGCTGCTCGATTTGTGCGCTTCTGTGACTCGTTCAACATCCCTCTTATCACGTTCGTCGATGTCCCCGGTTTCCTTCCGGGTACCAAGCAAGAGCACGGCGGTATTATCAGGTACAAACCAATTCCCGATTGTATCTTTTTGCGTTTTCTCTACTGACTTTCAATGTTTTTCTGGCGTCGCTATAGACACGGTGCCAAGCTGCTTTATGCGTATGCCGAAGCCACCGTGCCTAAAATTACCGTGATCACTCGCAAAGCCTACGGAGGAGGTACCTAAATAATAATAATCCTAACATATAATAATAATAATAATTATATGTATTGTGATGTTTTTTTATAATTATTCTAATAATTGATACGTTATTTGTGCTTCTTGTTTGAGTTTGTAGCTTACGACGTGATGGCGTCGAAGCATCTCAAGGCCGATATCAACTACGCATGGCCTACGGCCGAAGTGGCCGTGATGGGAGCGAAGGGAGCAGTGGCCATCATGCACAAGAAGGCGTCTGCAGAGGAACTAGCGCAGGCTGAGGCGGAGTACACGCGCAAGCTGTGCAACCCACTGCCGGCCGCTGAACGGGGTTTCATCGATGACATCATTGCCCCGCGCGACACGCGCTTTCGCGTCTGTGAGGATCTTTTCATGCTGCAGAGCAAGAAGGACGTGCGTCCCTGGCGCAAGCACGGAAACATTCCCCTCTGAGCAAATGAAAAATTCCGCATTCCTTCTACATGCTCTCATCTTCACATCGTCCATCGACTACATTACCATCAATATGTCTTGGTGTGGACATTTATTCTACCACTACACTACTAATTACTAGCAATCAAAATATCAAAGTCAGATTCATGCAATACCACCACTGAATTAGACCTGTCAAGACGCTTCCAATATCCATGTTCGCAATGCAGTTGCATCATCTTATTATAATAATGTTTGTTTATTGTGCGTTGCAGTTTAGCGTCCAGAGCAAAGCCCAAGCTGTTCGGTTGCAAACTTGTTGGCAGGGTCCAATTCAAGGGCGCGTGCGAGATCCCGACGCGCGTCTAAGTGTTTCTTCTGCTGAAGTCGGGCGGCACCTCGCGTCGCCCATGCCGGCGAAAACTCAGGACTGAGCGAGTCAATGATAACCGACGCATCAATGATGGCAGCGTCCAGCTGGTTCTGAAGACTGCAGCAAACAAGGAAAACAGGTATGCCTCAGCACAGTCAGAACATAACCTCTTTCACTCTTTGTTACTTTGCTTCTCTTTCGATCACTTTCTCTCTCTATCACTTTGCTTTCTTTCTCCCTCCTCTCTTTCTCTGTCTCTATCTCTATCACTTTGTTTCTTTCTTTCTCCTCTCTCTCTCTCTACTATACGTATACGTACCGGTAGGCTTCAGCACGATGGTAGTAGGCAAGCATGCACTTGGTACTGAGGCGCAGTGCCTTGGTGCAATCTCCAACGGCCTTCGTCAACTGACTCTCGCCCACGGCGGCCGCCCCACGACAAACCAATGCCTCGACATTCTTAGCATCCAACTTGAGCAATGCTGTGCAATCCTCGTAACTTCCCGTGTAGTTGGGTGGTGTTAGCCTCTGGCGAGACTAAATAAAGACGATTAGCGCCATACTTCAGCCCTAGAGGCATACCTCCGCTCGCGCATACAAGGCCATCTGGTCGTCAGGATTCACTTCAATGGCCGTCGTCAAGTCTTTCTCGGCCTTGCTCCACTGTCCTTGCTTGTAGTATGCAGTCCCGCGGTTACTCAATGCCAATTGTTGTTTGGGCTCGACATGAATCACCTGAAACACACACTCCATTGAGCACCACCACCATCTCTTTTTTTCACTTTGTTCTCTCTCCATCACTTGTTTCTGTCGCCTCTCCCCTTCTCACTTTGTTTCTCTCTCTCTCTATCACTTTGTTTCTTTCTCCCTCCCTCCTCTCCCTCTATCACTTTGTTTCTTTCTCCTCTCTCTCTCTCTCTCTCTCTCTCTCTCTCTCTCTCTCTCTCTCTCTCTCTCTCTCTCTCTCTCTCTCTCTATCACTTTGTTTCTTTCTCCCTCCTCTTTCTCCTTATGTTGGGTATTACCTTGCTGCAGTCTTTGATGCACTTGGCGTAGTCACCCGCCGCCCGATGTGCCGCACCTCGCAACGCTAGTGCCGGTCGGAACGTCTCGTCTAGCTTGAGGGCTGTAGTCGTCAGTGCCACCGTCCGTGTCCAATCGCCACCGTCAAACGCCGACTGCGCTTCGCCCATAAGTTGCACCGTCTCCGAAGTATCCGGCGATTGGGTGATTGCTTCAACAATCCGCTTGCGATGGTTGCCAATCATAATTCCCGCTCGCATCAACGTCTTGTCTGTCAGTTTCATCACATGCTTCATACGCACCTCCTCGCGATCCGGTAGTCCATCCTTGATGCTTTCTATCAACTTGGCCGTGTACTCCTCGGCCGTCTCCTTTGCTAACTTGCCCTCCGTCTGCAAGAACTTGGCAAGCTCCTCGGCAAATCCCTTCTTACGCGCCTCCGCCTCCTCCACAGCCGCACGCTCGGCTTTTCGCTTCTCTCGATTCGCGTCCGCAATTGCTTTGGCCTCCAGTCGCTTGCGCTCCTTCTCTTGCTCTTCCTCCGTCAAGACTGGCTCCTCCTCCGCTACTGCGTCCTCCTCCTCGTCGTCCGGCACAGTCTCCGTCTCGCCTCCTTCCACGCCATCCTGTCCAGCCACCGATTCGCTCGATTCACCCACTCCGCCTGTCGTCCCCTTTGCATTCTCGTCACACTCGTCTCTCTCCTGCTCCTGCTCCTGCTCCTGCTCCTGCTCAACCTGAACCTGCAAACAAACAATAAAATAATAAATCATCATCGTCAATGAAACTTGATCGTTCCCAACCTCGACTGGCGTTGCCTCTTCGACAATCTCTGCAGCCGGAGTGTCTCCATCTACATTCTGTTCAGACTCGTTGGCGGGCGCCAGTGCCTCAGCTGCCTCAGATGCAGCTTGCGGTGTGGTTTCGGTTTCGGCATCTGCTTCGGTTTGGGGCGCGTCTTCTTCAGTCTCCGCTGCAGCCACGGCCGCATCATCTCGCTCAGCTGCACCCTCAACAGCCGCATCGTGCGTCGGGGGCTCCACAGCCGGCGCCTCGTCCGCACTCCGATCGGAAGGGGGCGCGTCGATGGTTGCGGTCGAGCCTGCCTTCTTCGCCTTCTTTGCCTTCTTGCCGCCTCCACCATCGCCTCCTTTCGAATTGCTCGATCCCATTGATCAATCTCAATCAATGAAGCAAAGTGTTGATAAAATTTATCACAGCATGGTTTTTTGGTTGGCAATAGATCGAAGATCGATGGAACTAAAACACTCTAAAATAATATTATATTTTTTAACATTTTTAACATTTTTTTTCTCAAGTCTCAACAATGGACGCCAATCTAGAGGACTTCCAGTCCTTTGAGGATATTCAACTGGACAGGCGTACTGCTGAAGCGACCTTCAAGACCCGCTCCTCGCTCATTGCCGATCAAGACTTGGGTGAGCAAGAGATAACGTCTCACGCTTTCTTCTGAGTCGTCGGCTCTCTCTCTCTCTCTCCCTCTCGTTCTAGCTGCTTCCGGTCATCTTCAAGAGCAGTACAATTTCCAGGAGACGCTCGGCTATGGCGCGTATGGCCGGGCGCGGCTCGGCGAGTTTGCCAAGACCATCGCCAACAACGTACCGCAGCCGTTTCGCCCTCTCGCCTCCCCTTCGCCTCACCCCCGCCTCCCGTCTCTTTCCCCATAGCCCTCTCAGCCTCTGTCGGCTCCGACCAGCGTCTCTGGTCGTGACCTCCGTGTCGTTCCCGACAACACAAGTCTTCGCGAGCGTAAGCTGCATTTGTGTTTTGTGTGGCGCCACGCGAGTTGCTGACCGCCCGCATTCTCTTTCTAGGGCTCGGCTGTGTAATAACCGGTCCCTGGCGTCGCTGGGTTTTGCAGCGCATCGGTGACGAGTGGGTCTTCCTCATGTTGCTTGGAATCGTGGCGGCTCTCAATGGCTACCTCATGGATTTGGTGGTGGACAAATTTCGCGGTCGTACGTCGTCTTGTTGTTTTTCTTCCTTTTTCGTTTATTGTCTTTCATTTCTCGCTCACCCTTGGGCTCTACCCTCCCCTTTCTCCTCCTCACCGGATATTTTGTTTTCTAGTGCACATGACACTGATGAATGTGTCTGACATTGTGGGCGTCCAGTACATCTTGTGGACACTCTTTATGGTTCTCATGACCTTGGCGGCAGTTGCCGTGACGCACTACATTGAACCGAACGCCATTGGTTCGGGTATTCCCGAGATGAAGACCATTCTCAAGGGCATCAACCTTCATCATTATCTCTCGTTCACGACGCTCATTGCCAAAATCACCGGTCTTATTGTGGCCCTCGGCAGTGGCATTCCCATTGGCAAAGAGGGTCCCTTTGTGCATATTGCGAGCATTATCGCCAAGAAACTCATGAACGTTCCCGTCTTCCACGCCCTGCGCGACAACGAAGCACGCAAGCTTGAAATGCTGGGTGCGGCGTGCGCTGTTGGTGTCGCTTGCAACTTTGGTACGCCCATTGGTGGAGTGCTCTTCTCCATTGAGGTCACATCGACGTACTTTGCTGTGCGCAACTACTGGCGCGGGTTCTTTGCTGCCGTTGTGGGCGCCCTGCTGTTCCGTCTGCTGGCCGTGTACGATCAAGCGAACCGTACCATCACCACTATGTTCGACACGGACTTCAATGACTTTGCCTTTGACGTTGAGGAACTCCTTGCTTTCTGCGTCGTCGGCCTCTGTTGCGGCCTTCTCGCCTCACTCTGGGTCTGGATGCACCGTGCCATCATTCACACGCGCCGCAAGTACCGCCACAAGATGCGCTGGATGTACAGAAAGTACGTCACCAACAACCGAAAAACAGAAAACAAAATGAGAAAACAATTAGTATTATTGTTAGCGTCTTTGGCCTGTACTCCACACAATGTTCTAATTCTTTTTTCAATCAATCTGTTTTTTTTTTTTTTTTTTCCCCC
>CALSCP010002418.1:36360-46697 GCA_943704425.1 Ministeria vibrans ATCC 50519
TAATTAAGCACTGAAATATAGACTGACCTGTAGAGACAATGAAGTCGAGTGCCAACGATGGTATTCTCAAAAACATACGACGCAGAGTCCTCAGTTGGTACCCTAGATATATCATAATTATCATCATGAGGAGTACTATTGAGTACCGCGATTATTATATTATTCTAGTTATATGCAGCAAATGCATGCATGCACGTCAAATTTCTTAAAACGAAGTACAATCAAAGCTGAATATAATTATACGTAATACAATAATAAGACAATGTAGTACAATTATAAGGACAATAATTATAATAATAATAATATTAATAATAATAATAATAATATTATTATTATTATTATTGTTATTGAATTTGATAGAATATTTTGATCTGCTAAAGCGAATACGAGGCAAGCCGTTTAATTTTCGCGCGCCAACGTTTCTACTTTTTCATATGAAGATGTGACCAACTTCTAAACTTGTGGCAATTGTATCAATTAATATTGGTCTCTGGAGTGAGCCTCAGTGGGGGTTTTTGTGAAATTTGTGTACAATATGTGTGCGCAGCAGGCTGGCTGAAGTAGAAATAATTATAGTTATATTAATGCGCTAATTATTCGTGATTGGTACAGGAGAGCTAGATCAAGGCGACGTTTTTTTTATACCTTTCGGGGACATCGGGAAGACACACCGCCACCCACGAGTGCACGTCCGCCAACGTGAAATTGCCCTTCATGGTGACCGTGTGCAGCTCCGGCCCTTCGTCGACTGAGCCTGACTCGTCCACCCGCTTTGCCCCTAGGCCTCTGGCTTCAAAGTCTGCTCCTTTCTCTGTCTTTGTGTGACCCACGCGTCGATGTAGCGAGAGTGGCTTTACAGCAAACGTGAGCATCCGACACAGCTGGTTGTGTCCGTGTGGTAGCACGTAGGCCACGAGAGAGCCTGACTGGCCCTCAGTCGTGACCACCTTCACGTGCATTCGTGACGTATTCACACAGCGCACCGTCGCTAGCAGACCATTTGACGACGACGGCGCATCAGCGCCAATTATCGACGACGACGTCGACGGCATAGGGATCCCACTGACAGGAGACACAGATATGATCAACTCTGGCTCCAAAGACTCACCACCGTGGTTTCCACGCGCTCCACCTGAGATACCGTGACTCGCGGACGCCATGCTCTGAGACCCTTGAAACAGCTGTAGTGCCGTGCTGCTCTGTAGAACCACCGTGTCCAACGGCGTCTGCGTCTCCACCACAAGCAGATAGACAGCCTCGTCGGGCACGAGCACAAAGCGCTCATTCACCTCCACAAGGACCGATGTCTCAGCCACTGCATGCGCACTGGACTCAGCGGTTGACACATGTGCTGTCGCTGTGCCCTCATGATTGCCTCGACTCGTTGGCCTCGCCCTCACCGCCAAATCCACCTGTCGCTTCGCCCGTCCTCGCTCCACCTCCAACTGCGCCTGCAAAGCCTCCAAGTCCTTCTTCAGCTCTGTCACCTTCTTTTCCGTCAATCGTCTCTCTGCGCCCGCAGTCACGCCCACCATCGGAGTGTCCTGCCAACAGAAACGTTATAAAGTTTGTTATAATGATGATTTTTATGCCACTGTTGCATTTTCATTGGTCGTTATACGTACCCTATCGCTGTCTAAGGAAAACCCAATCAGTTTGCCGCTAAAGGTAGAGACGACAATCTCGGGCTGTGATGGGTTGGAGAAGGGACCGCCAGCAATCCCAGTGACGTTCTCCGCGAGGCGTTCGTTAAAGACGCGGGTGGGCACATCGTTGGTGCGATCAAGAAACGACCACACCTGCACGGCACCGTCCTCGCGCCCCAGAACCACGTCAAGCACACCGTCGCCGGTCACATCGCACGCTGTCAAAGATTGTACTCCACCCAGTGCACTCGCGTCGTGTTCGTACCAACCAGGGGCGTCTCCACTGCTCGTCATTGCCTTTTGGTCTGTTGCCGCACGCACCACTCCGTCTACCAGGCCAAAGCCTCCCTCGCGCGTTCCATACAGCACCGTGTCAATGACGCTATCATGTTGTGCATTTCCGTAGTTGACCACCGTTAGTGGCACTCCGTGCACCGACACATCCTGCACAATGTCCGAGCCGTCAAGCACACGCAACGCGCGACTCTGCATGGCCAGCACTGGCATTGACGCGTGTTTCTCGCCACGCCGCCCGTGTGCCAGTGCGACATCGTTCACACGCTCACTCATTAGCACATAGTCACGATCAACGCCATTATCGTAGTGCGTATACGAAAATTCGCTAGTGACATGCAAAGATGTGCCCTCGACGCATACACCCTTTAATTTGAGGGTGTTGACGTATTGACGTATAATAATAATAATAATAATAATAATAATAATTTATTATTATTATTATTATTAATAGAAGAAGAAGAGTTGATGTTCGTCGTGTAAGGGAGAAATAGTGATGAATATACTCATTGGTGATGATTCGTTCTTACAGTGATCATATCGCGCGTCGACGTGTCAAACTGGAAAAACTCTTTCCCTGAAAAGCGTCGATGTCGACGTTTAGAGTTTCGTCATTAAACTTGGGTGTTGGTTGCCTCTTGCTTATTCTAAACCTTTCTTGGAATAGCCATAAATCGACCCTTTTGCGCTGGCGGTCATGACTCGGTCGCGAACACCATCAACCGAACTACCAAGCACAACACGATTGATACGCTCCTGTCCACTGGGGCGTGTTTTCCACTGGGAATACCGGCACGAGACGTCAATTAAGACACATTCTTGACATTGATTGACATACCGCCAGCGACGCTTTTGCGCTCACATCGACTCCACTCGCGCTCTCCATCGGCGCAACAGCCACCACTTCGCCGTTGAGGTTGCCTACGACAGCACGTTGCGAGCGACCACTCCTCCCCGGCGGCAGGAGCACCAAACATCGCGCCGCAGTGCCTGTATTAAGCTAAAATTCACAATATTACTCAGTGCCCAACAGGGCGCTGCTATTGCATCTACTTTCTCCTATACATTATAATAATCTCGACGTGTCAGAGGGAACGACATAAAAAAAAGAATAGAGAAATATAAAGAAAATCGAGATTCACTCTAGCTAGGAGTTGTACTAAACTATAATAACTATTACGAGTTAAAATTACTTCAAACTGAAACATATAGATACACCCACCTATAATGATACAGTCACCACGCAAAGACACGGCCAGATCTGGCAGACCACCTTGAAAACAAACTCGATGGAATCAAACAAACTATCACCACAACTTCATTGATGAGTGATACATTTTTTGAACGAGATCCTCGGACATTTCCAAGGGCGCATTGTCAATGACCCGCTTTTGCTGGAACGAGGCAGCAGAGAGAGCATCAATGTCTGCAGAGGTGACACCCACCGACGTAAGGCCATTGGGAAATCCGCTCACACGCACAAAGTAGCTCAGCTAAGGGGTACATTTGTGCGTCAGCAAATGCCTCACGAGGGTACTCATTCACTTACTCGTTCAGCAAGGACTTCTCCGGCGTCATCAAGCTTGGCTGTTTTGGTGTCGGCACCCAGCGCCTGTGCGACATACATGTGGCGCTCGGGGCAGGCATGGGCCGCGTGGCGTACAGTACCCGGCGCACACAGAATAACGCCCATGCCATGCGGGATGAGAGGCTCCCCGTCGTTGGGGTAGCCCGTGTTGGGACCGGGATGAAAGTCCTAAGACAAGATAACAACAAAATATACAGGAGAGTAAAAATGTACCTTGACGGAGCCACAAACGGAGTAGGAGAGGCCGTGAGGCAGGTGCACACCACAGTTGCCCATAGCCGTGCCTACCACGCACGACGCCCACATCATCAGCTCACGCGCTTCCGTGTCCGCATTGTCAGTCACTGCCCTCTCAAACACCTGCCAAAGACAAGGCAACAGCGGCAACAATAACAATAACAACAGCAATAACAATGACAATACAAAAACAACCAAAACCATAAAATAATATTAGTCCATTATTGTCAACTAGAGCGTGACCGTCACCTGTCCAACCACTTCGAGTGCCTCCCGACACGCCATATCGCCCATGGGATTCGCACCCTGGTTGAGGGGTCGCACATGACGCGGTGAGGCAACAGGGCGTCGTGTAAAGGGCCGTGCAGTAAAAGACTATCAACAGCAGAGTATTCCAAAACGGCGATTGAGCGAAACAAAAACATCAAAAAAAAAAAAAGGTATTAAGAGAATCGAGTGTAAACCCTTGGTGATAATGGTACCTCCATAGCATGGGACATGACATCAAATCCGGCGGCAGCTACGACAGTCTGCGGGAGCGAGTGGGTGACGGTCGGGTCGACAACAGCCAGCTGAGGAATGATCCCAGCACCCGCAATGCCTGTCTTGGCAAAGGGTGCTGTCGGGTGCTCGCCTAGCTTGCAAATGGCAAACCCGGTACATTCGCTGCCGGTGCCGGCGGTCGTTGGACAGGCAATGTGGGGTGGCAGGCGGGCATTGGCTTCGTCACCTTCCGCCGCAACAATGGCCATTCCCGCCCCAATCGGTTTGTTAATGTAGTCCATGAGAGAGCCACTTGGAGGCGGTCGCGACGCTGCCAACAGAGCCGCCTTGCACGTGTCCATCACGGAGCCACCGCCAATGGAGACAAATGCGTCAAAGGGCCCACAATCGCGCACCCATGCAGCCGCCGCGTCAAAGCTCGCGAGCGTCGGCTCCACTCGAACCAGGTCGTAAGTGACCGGATCCAAACCGGACTCCGTCATAGCCTTGATTGCCTGCTCAAAGTGGGGCATGGCTGTGCGCACTCGCGCATCGGTAAACACAGCCACACGCCCGCGGCTCGTCTTGCCCGTCGCACGAGCGTACTGCTCAGATAGCATTTGCACATCAAAGCCCAGCTCAGAAAAAACACCCTTTCCGTACTACAGAGAGAGAGAGAGAGAGAGAGAGAGAGAGAGAGAGAGAGAGAGAGAGAGAGAGAGAGAGAGAGAGAGAGGATAAAGAAACAAGTGATAGAGAGAGAGAAAGTAGTGTGTGTGTATGTATGTATGTGTGTATGTGTCAGTCGTTGCAGCAGTCGGCCATGAAGCGAACCTTGACGTTTGTTGAGCGAACTTGAAACACTGCATCGCCGTGCGCTGTCGGCTCAAAGTACTGCGCAAACACAACAAGAAGGTGAGACTATATTCCCACGGAGGCGTGTTCTTCCACGGGCTGCCACGCATCGTGCCACGGTAAGGGCAGGGAAAGTGAAAGTGTGAAGTAGGAGAGTGCGTTGTTGTTGTTGGTGTCGTTCGTCTACCTGCATCGCACAACACGAACCCAACTGGCGCGAAGGGACAAGTGATCGTCCCAATTGCACACGACTTAATTGTCTCAGCATTCTTGCAGAAGAAATGAAAATTGAAATGAGCTGCTAATAATAAATTATTTACGAATAATTTGAATATTAATTTTTTTTTCAAATTTTCGCAGTTGCGATGAGCTCACCGTTCCGCAACTCACAGTCTCCGTTGAGAACCCCTGTGAAACTGGGACGTGGACTGACGGAAAACTCCCCGTCGCCCGCCAACGCATTCAACGATGACAAGAAAGGTTTCAAAAACAAAAACAGATGAAAATCGACGACACACCGCCTGCAAGCGTATCCCTGCGGTTTCCCTGCCCTTCACGTGCTTGGCGTAGTCCTTGTGGACCCCCTTCGTAGTGTTTTATTGCAGTGTCTTGTTGTCGTTTTGAGTGGCGCAAAATTTGAAAAATCAAACTTTCTTGTTGTAGAGAAAAAGCACAGACGCCGCCTGTCCATGGCCGACGAGCTTCGCCGAAGAGCCATTACGGAGTCTCCGCGAGGCAATGTCGCGGCACAGCAGGTGAGAATCACTCTCTATGTCTCTGCCGGCTTTGGCTCTTCTGACCTCCTAATTATTATTATTCTTATTTCCTCTGTGCGTCTGTTTTTTCAAGGTTGACAGTCCCGTCAAAGTCGCCACCAAGAGGCACAATGCTGCCAGCGACGCCCTCCTGTCGAGCGAGCAAAAGTCCGACCTGTATGCCAGTTGCATTAAGCTGTCAACCGAAAACGTACGTGTCGCTGTTTGAACTCGCCGTCTGACATGGTGTGTGTCTTTGCATAGAAAATCAACCAAAAGAACAGCTGGGACTTGGGCCTGATCGACTACATTAGCGACGTGCTTGAGACCAAGCACGGCGAAATGACCAACTTTCAAGTGGCCTCCTGCACCCTCGACGCCAGTGTCAAAATCTACTCTTGTCGCGTCGACTCCATTCACCAAGAAGCCTACAAGGTATTTGATCGATGGGTGTTTATTGCAAGTGAATCATAGAGGGGTGGGAGAGAGCACACAGTCATTCGTACAGTGACCCTTTGCTCTTTGGCATACACGCGCGACTCCACTCAAATGTTCAAATTTGTACAGGTTCTGGGCGGTCTCACGCGCTCGAACAAGGACCCAGTGGGACACAAGACGATGGAGAGCGACAACGACGAGGACGACGAAGACGAAGACGGGAACAAGCGAGTGAAGAAGACGGGGCGCAGCAAAAAGCGCACTGTGAACACACTCGAGACCAACCTGGAGGCGCTCGACGTGAAGCAACATGAGCTTGAATTCGAAGTGGACCCGCTCTTCCAGAAGACCTCGGCGGCATTTGATGAAGGCGGCGCACGTGGACTTCTGCTTAACCACCTCAATGTGTACAACGGCTGCGAGCTTGTCTTTGACAGTGCCGGTTCGGTCGATCCCTGCGCAGACGCGGAGCCCTCGTCCCCTGCCGACGCAGACCTGGTCGACGTGTCGTCGCTACAGACACTCTGTGCGTCCTTTCTCGCCGAGGCACCCACCGACTCCACTGCGGGTCTGGCTGCCCTGGATGTATGCGCCGCCTTTAAGGACTTTTGCTTCAACGACTGGACTCCCGCGGCGGACGGCGACGATGACCTCGCATGCGACACATCCTCGGCGGCGCCCCAAACTCCATCAACCACAAATGCACCACCCTCGTCCGCCTATGCAATCTCAAACAATCTCATGGCCTTTCACGACGACGAAAACAACGACGACGAAGACTTGCCAGGCGGTGGTGGCTTTGATATGGGCGGTCTCGGCCTTGACTCGGACGACGAAGATATCCACTACGAGACTGGCTTGCAGGCGGGCGGTTCCGGTGGCCCGGCCAGCGGTGTAGTCATGGCGATGCTTCAGGCGGGCAATGAGTACTCGTACTTTGACCAGAGCCATTTGAAGAACTGGGCTGGGCCCGACCATTGGCGGGTGCGTGGCACGGCAGGCACCGCTGGAACAGCCGCTGGTGCTGCGACAGCGAATGACAAGAAACGCTCTGCAAAAGAACCCTTCTTCCTAGACTTTGAAGCCAAGAGCGCGCCCGGCGGCAAGACGTGGGAGGCGGCCCTGTCATCGAGCCGTGTAACAACGACACTTGCGCAGACCACCCTTGACAAGCTCTCCGCCTCCACGACGACTCTGCCCGACGACTGTCACTTTCAGGTGGCGGATCTCACACGCCTGTTTCTCAAGGCGCGCTGGGGCGCGCAGCAAAACCAGCGTGTGCGCACGGGTGAGCCAAGTGATGTCGACGGCTCCAGCGGTGGTCAATGGTACAACTACGACAATGCCAACGACTGCAACAACTATTGTGCGGCCGACGAGACTGGTAATGGTGGTGGTGGCGGCGTCGACGACGACGACTACGGACTGGGCCATCCCCAAGGCGGTTGCGACAGCGACAGCGACGACGACGACAACGACATGTTCTTGGGCGGTGGGCCCGACGACTGCGACGGGGCACTTATCAACGAGCCACGGATGGTCAACAAGATCCAGATCAACTATGCCAAGACGGCAAAAAAGGTTGACGTGCGCGCCGTCAAGGGCACCATATGGAGCGAGCTCACTGGCAAGTCTGACGCGACTGAGGCTGCTGCAGCGCCCGCCGAAGGCACTCGCATGTTTGCTGACATTGTACAGATTGTGCCCACCAAAATGCCATCCAAGGCCGCCAACGAAATGAGCGTCCCTATTGCCTTTGTGTGTCTGCTCCACCTCGCCAACGAGAAGCATCTCGCGATCAAGGGCGTCGACGCCATGGACAACCTGCTAATCGAGCAGGCTTGATGAACCAGCGAGACACAAGGAGTGAGCGGAATGTGTGTGACAGAGAGAAGCAATCAGTAATGAACCCCCTAGAACTGAAACTTACTACAATTCTTATTTATATTACAACTATTTCATTCAAGCAACTGACTCCTTTACATCGTCAGCAGGCTCGTTAATGCAGGGCAGGAGTGCCTTGGAAGCAATTCGTGATGCACCTTCCAATGATGTCAAACGCACTGTAAACACGGATGAATCCAGTCGAATGGACTGCTTCAAAGGAATCAATCCACCAGAGCGTTTGCAGTGTCGCAAGAGCTGAAAGAGCCATTAATATTTTATTATTATTATTATTATTATTATTATTTTTCTTCTTCAGTCTTTTCCTGTACCTGCCAACCGAAACGATCGAGCGAAAATACAATGTCTCCATTTGACGCATCTGTTGTGGTTCCACGAAGACAATAGACTTGGCCGGGGCGCTGCAGAAGAACAAAAGCAAAATTGAATTGATAAAAATAAGAGAGGCTCCCTCAAACTTCGCTTTCGTTGGCGTACCAACAGGTGCTCGGCAAAGCGTCGAATATATTCCGGTTCTTGCACAAGAAGATATACTGTGGATGGTTGTGCTGGATCCGGGCCAACAACAGGGACCGGGGGCAGGGACCGTCTTGCGAGGGTACTACGAGGTCGATGCAGGTGCCCACGTTGCCGGCCGGGTAGAGGCTCGCGTCGTTGTGAATGTAACGGCAGGGTTACTGTGGGCGCTGAGGCAGGCACAATAAACTCCCGCACAGTGTTTAAAACGGGCTCGACGGGGCGAGAACTGGTCATTTCGAGGCGACTCTCCACTTCTTCCGAGGAAGGTGATGGAAGCAGTAATTGTTGCCGAGAGCCAATCAATGCCGACATCTGGCTTTGTGATAATTGAAACACCAAGGGAGGCGAAGAAGTTGAAGTGACGTGTGATTGTGCCAGTCCCACAGGTTCCATCTACAACCAAAGTCGTAAGTATAATTTTTACTAATAATAATAATAATAAGAATAGCAACAATAATAGTAATAATAAGAATAGCAACAATAATAAGAATAATAAGAATAGCAATAAGAAGAATAATAATAATAATAATAGCAATAAGAATAATAAGAATAATAAGAATAATAAGAATAATAATAATAATAATTACGGAAATGACCGTCGGGTGGAGCAGGGCGCCTTCCGATTGGCGAGGTGTGGAGATGGAGCCCAAATGCTGTTTCGGATTTTTTTCGGGACACGTTCGGGATCGAATAGCACGATAGCAAGCGGCCACTATGCGGAACGGCAGGAGCAACACCGAAGCAATGGTTGAGGTGAAACTCGAGCAGAAGCCACGCTTGTCGCCTTTTGCGTTGGATCCAGGACAGGCACAAGCACGCAAGAGAGAAACAAGGACTAGCGAGCCGCCAAGCACAACGGGAAGACCATAGGCACTCTTGAGGAAATCTCCCAGCGAAGAAAGTGGCTTAAATCCTCCTGAACCCTCTGCAAACCCAAACCAAAGGGTATGAAACGCAACAATCATGATAATACATTTTTTTTTGCATACCTCCTGCATCGATGGGGTCCGTCGCTTGAGAATCAAAATCCTGCGAGCCACGCTGAGAAGTAGTTGCATTTGTTAAGAAGGTGACGGTAATGTTATAAAGCAGCTCTTGGCGGGAGTCCTTAAGAAACACATCGCACGAGTGCTGCATAGAGCTACTAGTGGTCGTGGCAAGGTCGAGCTCAAACAGATGTGTATGGAAGGGTTGAATGGAAGCCGTCTCGGCAAGGACAGGCAAGATGCCGGCCGAGCACAGGGCCGACACGTGATACTGTGCCTCAAGGAACCCACTGTTGCTCACCAACACACGCATTTCGCCTAGGCCGGACAGAGCCTCAAAGTTTTGCACTGCAACCGAGTGGATCAAGCCAGGGCTCTGGTTGATCACAAATTGCAGAGCATCCGCGTCAATTTCCAATGACACAAAGCTGCGTCAAAAAGTTAGTATTAGTCTACTCTTGCATGTTTTATGCCATTATCAATAATAATTTATTATTATCAATAATAATAATAATTATTATTATTACTATTATTATTATTATTATTATTATTATTATTATTGTTATTATTATTATTATTATTATTATTATTATTATTATTCTTACTAATAGACCCGTTCTTCTTTTTTTTT
>CALSCP010002418.1:46706-56752 GCA_943704425.1 Ministeria vibrans ATCC 50519
CTGCCATCTTGTTAAATTTCTCCAGAGAAGACACCGCTAGCCAACTTATTCTTTTTGATGTTTTGACTTTTGATTCTCATTCTTTTTTGATGTTTTGATTCTCATTCGTAAGGACCAAGAGGACGTCCTTTTTTTCTGGTTGTTATTGTTTTTTATATTCACGTTGTTGGTATTGTGTGTGCATTGACGGCATTGAGCACACACGAATATCACACAGTAGTGTATTAAGTGTAATGATATAATTCTATTTTTTATTACATAGTGCGATGTTCCCCTTCTCACAAGCGTCGTTTGTTTATCATCCAAAAGTTCAACTGCGCCTTTTGACATTGCGCTTTTGTTAAGAACCTTTTCATCGCAACAACGCAAGAGAGATAGAGAGAAGACACACCCGTCTCACAACACACCAGATGTGCACACTCAACACTGTGCGCTGAGCCAATCGGCCAATTCAGGCGGATCAAACGTTGCTTCGTCGTTTGGCTGAGCCTAATTATAAAACACACGCATTGTTTGTAAGAAAAATCTTTTTTAACATGAGAATAAAAGGTATTTTACTTTGAGTGTAAGCAGACCATCGGCGGAAATGCCAAACCATCTAGAAAAAGAAAAAAAAAAAAAAAAAAAAAAAAAAAAAGGTCAGGGCAAAAGAGAAGTGAGTGACAAAATGTGCGACCGCCTTAACGATACCGAGTAGGCCAGGCACTGTAAGTCTTCTCAAACTCATCGTCAATCGAATCCAGCACTACCGACCATTCTGCCAGTCCCTTGAGGTCACACAGACTCGCAATGGCCGACTCAGACCGCTCCTGACAACACAATAATTATCAAAATTATTACAATACAATTTTGATATTATGTGTACCTCAATGGTCTTGGCCGTGTGGCGCTTGTAGGCGCTTCCAATGGGCCAGGTGTCTTCTGCGTGCGCCTACAGCCGCAATACAATAATAATCATAACACTATCTCGATTCAAACGCACCTCCTTGATGTACACAAAGACAAACGTCGCGCGATGGTGGTACTCGGCGCGAAGTTGATTGAGCGCCGGAAGAAGACACCGCAATGGGGGTCAGCTAACACATAAATAAAGTATCAGAAAGGTGTAATTACACAATGGGGGTTTACGTGATGGAGCCGGCCACAAGGACGAGAGGAGAGCCTTTCGTGAAGTGATCTGCCAGCACATGCCGCGAGGTCCCGTCCAGCGAGTAGACGGGAAGGTCCAGTGGCGCAACCTGACCCTCGACAAGGTCTCCGTCGCGAGCAATGTTTTCCCGGACGTACAGGGGAATGGAGCGAAAGTCCTACGTCGACGCGGCACGTTGGCTCTGGTGCAATGCACTTCTCTCCACCCTTACCGGCTCCTCTGGAAAGATTTGCCACGCATGACGCAGTACACGCAGTCCGCCGTCCAGTGGGTACACATTGAACTCGCGAACGACGCGCTCTTGCAGCCGTACGGTGACGCCGTACCATTCGGAGGTGGCTTGCAGACCGCGGTCCTCGACCGCACGCAACGCCGCAAGATACTCGTCAGAGTGCCGCAGCTCGTCTTCGCGCAGCAGCATCTCCCGAACTGTATCCTTGTCGAGGTCCTTGGCGCGCCGTCGCGGTCGCACCAACACGTCTTGCGACATTGTAGGTAAAAAAAAACAATGTCCAATTGTCCATGTTGATTATACTCTGCAGTTCGAATATACATTAAACTGTTACTCAATTACGTTCTTGTGCTTTTGTTGTTTATTGCAATGCTAAAGGACTTGGTTGCTTCTGCAGCGGGTCTCACTACTTCGGCTCTGTTTGCCGAGGGGCTGTACAACCAAAACTGAAACAAACGTCGCAAAATCTGATCGCTTTCGCTGTAGACTTGCCGTCGTCGAATTCCGCCGGACGCAGTCGACTGGCAGCACCCCTGTGCTCCCTTTCATTGCGCAGGTTGTCCAGTGCCTCATGTGGATGAAATACGGTCTTCTCATTGACGACACGTCCATTGTCTTACCAAACACCGTTGGCCTCCTCTTGGGTCTGGTCTATCTTGTCTTCTTTGACATGTACGCCAGCAACAGGGTACGTCCACGTGTGTGTGTGTGTGTGTGTGTGTGTGTGTGTGTGTGTGTGTGTGTGTGTGTGTGTGTGTGTGTGTGTGTGTGTGTGTGTGTGTGTGTTTATGTCTTTGTGGTGTGTGTGTGTGTGTGCGTGTGTCTTTGTGGTGTGTGTGTGTGTGTGTGTGTGTGTCTGTGTGTGTCTGTGTGTGTCTGTGTCATTCGTCTCACCTCCCATCCACTCCTCGTCGCCTTATTACAAGAGTCTGGTGCGGCGGAGCATTCTCAAAGGTGCTGCCCTTCTCCTCGCAGTGCTCTTCATGGCCCGCTTTGCCGCGCGCACTCGCGACCAAGCAGCATTGCTGATGGGTTATGCAGGCTCCTGTGGCTCTGTGTCCATGTTTGGCTCTCCACTCGCAGATTTGGTACGCAAATGGTGTATGCCACTATATGCTGAGAGGGACATGATGCACTAATGGCACCTCACAGAAACGAATGATCTCGGAACGGACCAACAGCGGACTTACTTTCACGCGCGTCGCGTTAAACACACTCGTCCCCTCTCTCTGGACCCTCTACGGACTGCTTGTCGGCGATCCCTTTGTGTCCTTTCCCAATGCCATTGGAGTCATTTTGGGTCTCATTCAGAGTGCAGTGTATTTCTCCTTTAGAAGCAGTCCCAGTCCTCCTTCCTCCCTCTCTTTCGAACACGTATAATATAGTTTGTAAACCAAAAAAGAGCAAAATTTGTATGAAAATAAAAAAACTGTACACTAAAAGGTAATTAATGACAAAGAAACGTTATAAACAGAAGTATTGGCTATTCCCATTTCTCCCAATCGTCATCAGAATCATTTTGGCTTTGACTGAGTAATTCGTTTGGAGGAGTCACAATCTAAAACAATAATGTTATGGTTAAAAAAAAATAGAAAAAGAAGATCAAGATAAAGTGGTTGGCGTTGGAGGGGGTTTTTTTTCGTTTTACGTCTGAACTCATTGCTTCTGAAATACTTTTGCGAAGAACATCAGACGAGGCATTGCTGTCGTTTCGTTGCACTGGGGCACTGGGTTCTTCGTCTATTTCTTCTTTGCTTGTTTTTGATGTTTGGTCTTCGTTTGTTCGTTCCGTTTCACTCTCACAGTCACTTTCATCTACAGAATTTAAATGTCACTCTCAACCACATCAAATCACTCACAACGCCAATCTCTCCCTCTCACACTTTGTTTTTTCTCTCTCTCTCTCTCTATCACTTTGTTTCTTTCTCCCTCCTCTCTCTCACACACTTTGTTTCTTTCTCCCTCCTTTCTCTCTCTCCCTCTCTCTCTGCTTCTGTCTCTCTCTCAGCCTCTCATTAGTTATGTGCCTTACCGGGTTCTCCCCAATTCAAATCCTCCTCGCTTCCATTTCCTTCTTCCACTCCTAATCACAAACCAAACATAAATATTCTTCTTACTCCCCTTTTGGTCCTTTCTCAATCGTTCCTACGTTTTAAAAGCACTTCTCTCGTTTGCTGTGCCGATTTAATCAGAGACTCAGCGTAAAAGTAACGCGACCAAAAGGTGCGATAGCTCAATTGAGAAGGAACGAGAGAAGAGTGCAACTGCCGAAATTCCTATTGAAACACACAAAAACTCACTTTGGGTGCGCACTCCACAACCACAGTAATCCTATGCTTTGCCACGCACACAACACGCAATGCCAGTCATTGCAATAGTTTGTACCTTCATCGTCGAAATCATTTCGCTGATTCTCTCCTGACACTGTCCAATGTCAAACTGTGCGTCCCATTGACTGTAATGTTCTTTGTCTTTCACTTCCCCACAATACCTAAATGCCACCACAAAATCATGATCAGATTGTTTGTTTTGTTTTGTTCTGTTTTGTTTGTTCGGATTTATTTGTTTTGTACGTTTCGCGACTAAACTGAACTTTGTGCAGTTCCGCTTCAAATCGACTCATCCCCAAAGAGGCACTCTTTCGTACAAAGGTACAAATTAAACGAGAGAAAGAGAGGAAGAGAAGATGAACGAGCGAGGAGAAAGAACAAGAGATGACAAAGAACAATAAGAAGTGCGGGGAAAGAACGAGAACAAGACACGGGAAAGAATAAGAACAAGACACGAGAAAGAACAAGAACAAGACACGAAAAAGAACAAGAACAAGAGAGCAGGAAGAACAAGAACAAGAGAGCAGGAAGAACAAGAACAAGTGAGAATAAACTATATTTGATGATGTATGTTGAGGAGCATTACGAGCGATGGAAGAGACTGTTGTGTTGCGGGGGGCTTGGAAGGGGACAGTTGAACGGGTGCAATGGCCGGACTTCCGTCGCCCGACAAAATCGATGTCATCTGGAAAACGAGACAAACACAGAAGAGTAAAGAGGATGTGGCGTCGTGGTGTTGATAGAAAGAGACACAGGGTTGAAGTGTACCTTTTTGGCGAGCACGGAGGAAACGTTGACGGCCGTGTCGAGAATCTGTGTCGTAATGGGAAAATGTCGGCACAAACTCACAAACGCGAAACTTTTCAATGTTTACCTCTCGACCAGCACTGCCTGCCGCTGAATCGTCTGTTTCAGCCGGTGCATGGGGCTCTCGTGAAGGCCTTGTGGGTGCGTGAAGAGCGTCGGCAGTGTCGTGTGCGACATTGACCGTATCCGCCTGAACCACAGACGAGTCGTTTTAGCCTCGCTCGCCGCTCCACACCCCTTCGTGTCGGTCGCCTTACCTTTACCGCAGAAACAAACTCCACCAGGTCGTGCTTCGTCTGCTCAATGAGACCGGCCGACTGCAAACCAACCCGAAAAGTTCAACGTTTTCACCTCCGCCACTCTGGTTTCCCTCACCGACTCCTGAATGGCCGTAATAAACCCGGTAAACCAGCCTCCACCACCACCACTCCCACTGTTGGCACTCTCACCGTCGTCACTCATGAACAATATAAAAGCGAATGTAATTATTGTAATAAAAATGATAAAATGTGTGAAAGCCATTCGCACGACAAGATGACATCGATTGTTATCAATACGATCTTCAATCTTGAAAAGTTCAAATTCCACAAACTCAATTTCTCCACATTTCTATCACGTTGGTTTGATGACTCCCTACACGTCTGCGGCGGCTGTCGTGGTTCTCGCGAGCGCGGGGGCGGCGTCTGCGTCGGTCATCCAGGATGCGCTTCAGGAGGCTCTTTCAGCCATCCAATCCAACTCTACGGCAGCCATGGCGGCCGACATGGTCGACGCGGCCAGTGGCCTTGCCATGCAGGCGAGCGAGAAGCCTGCCGCGGTGTCTGCTGGCGCCATTGCGCTTCTGGCACTCTACTTGTTTCTCTCGTGGTACTACAAGCCGCTCTTCTGGATGCGCAAGCAGGAGGACGTAAGTGCACCTGGAGTCTCACCCACCACTCCTTCCCTTCCCCATCACCCGCTCCTCCTTGCTCTTTATCTTTCTCTCTCTTTTTTTCTCGTCCCACAAAAACCCACCCGTGCTTTTTTTTTTTTTTTTTTGGTACCTGCCTGAGACACCTTGTTGACGATAGGAGAGAAAGAGATTGTTGCTGGAGTCGGTAAAGGCCCCCGTCGGCTCTCCAAATGCATCGATAAAGTATTGGGGTAATTGACCTTGCGTACGACGCTGGTCATCGCTAAGCCAAAGATCGCGCAGCTGATTGGCCAAACATGAACCCTGAGGCTGGCGACACTTGTCAGCCAACTGAAATCGAAAGGCTGTGTAGCTCACGCCAATCTTGTTGCACGACAATCCTGACAGATCTACCATCGACTTGTCAATGAGCATCCAGTCGTAGTGACCTCGGAGTGTTTGCTCGTGTGAAGAACTCGACGTTGTGCCTGCTGTGGTGGTGCCCTGCTGTGGCACAAATAAATACTTGCTCAACAGCGAGGGCGGTTGAGCCGCCGGAAGCAGATCTCCAATGTATGTTGCCAAAACACTGCCATCTGCCGTCACACCACCAGTGTTACTTGGGCCCATATCGATTGTTTCGACGGGCACTCCTATTCCACGATCAATAGTAACGCGCAGGGTAAAACTTCGCTGAGGCGGGCCGATCGAGTACGCCGAATACCACAAATTATCAAAGCGCAAGCAGTGCGCCGACTCTTGTGAGCCACTGAAGAGAGCGCAGTACAAGTTGGCGCGTGTGGCCGAGTCACTACTACCAGTGCCCAGTTGAGAACTGGCAGAGCACGAACAACAAAATCCCTATGAACAGAAAAATACAATAAAAAGCAATCCGTTCGTGAGCTGATGCACTCTGCAACATGACATACAGCCAACAGGCTCAGCGGAGTAGCGTGAGGTGTTGTTCACTTCTTCAACTCACCTGACTATCGACTATTTTTGATTGATCAGCGTTTCGGGCAAAGCCACAGTTTGCTGTGTCCGAATTGAAATCCTCACGGCAACTCGTGATACCAAAAAGCAGTCGAGATGAAACGTGAACGAGTCGCTCAAAGGGCTTATTGTTGACATTCTACAAAAAGATAAAGTGAAATTTAGACAAATCAACGATTATCTTTGCTCGGCAAACCTGCACGTAAATGAGTGGGTAAAAAATATTCGTTTCAGTTCGAGTAACGGTGATTCGTAATGGTTGAACAGCCGTCAGCATTGTCCCGTCTGTGTCGGTCGCCTCTGTCACAGTGACTGCCTCGACAAACTCTGTGGCTCCCTGTAGCATTGCAGCAGAGCAAGATTGGTTTTTTTTTGATAATGTGCGTGTGTCGTCAGGAAAATAAAAAATACAATAAAACAAGGTTTAACGGGTGGAGAGCATTTAGAAGGGGGAAAGGTGTGTACCTGCCCTCCATTGGTGTTGAGTAAAACAACGAGCTTGCGACTGCACGAGCGTAGAGACTCGTCGGTCGATCCACTCTGAGTGCACACTTCTAATTTGCTCGACGCCACAACGCCAGCTCGCGTCCAGAGCGGCAAGGCAAGCAACACACTTACAGTAATCAGGTGCATGCAATAGGAAGAAAGATGTGCGGCAGCAGCAGAAGAAGAAAGATAAGATAATAAAATAGAAATATTAAGAAATTGCTATTGCAAGTTCAACTGCTCACTTCGACGAACGTTCCTTTTTTTTGGTGCAAATAAATTTTAATTTAACAAAGTGTGTACACAAAAGGTATATTTGGAATGACGAACGAAGTCACTCAGAAGTGGGTACAGGACGACGGAACATGAATAGTCAAGCTTGAGGCTAAGCTTGAGCTAAAGTTGCAAGATCGGCGTACAGGGTGGCCGTCAAGAGGCACAAAGAAAAAGCTGGTAGATACACTAGAGAACATTGCCAAGGAAGAGACGGACAAGGTGGTCAACAATTTCGGGAGGCACAACAAAAGGCTGGTAGACAGACTAGAGAGCATTGTCAAGGAAGAGACGGACAAGGTGGCCGTCTGAGGAGGCCGGGAGGCGGGAGACGGGGCATTGGGCGGTGCGCACCAGGTGTGCGTGGATGCACGTGTAGCAGAAGACCAGGCTGGAGGAAGGTCGGATGAGTTAAGCAGATGAAAATGAAAATGTTATGAGTAAAATTTAATAATATTTGGGTTACCCGGAAACTGTGAGTAGAGTTGGGTTGCGAATTTTTCCTTGGCACAGGGGACAAATGTGTTTGGCGGTGGGAATTGGAAGAGCGCCGGGTGCCATGGGTGGGGGTGAAGAGGGCGCTGGGATGTCGGCGACTCCCGTGGTCGTGACAAGCGGATTGGAGCCGGGCAAGTCAGTGGGAGCGGGCAGGGAGGGACCGATGGCGGAGGCGGGTGAACCCCCTGCAAGATCCGCGCCCGACCACCATTGCATGCATTGGAGTGAGAATAGCAATGTCGGAAGAATGGCGCTTGTTGCAGAGGCAACCCAGTCACTCGAGTGCAGAAGGAGGCGTGTGGGAAAGGAAGCGTGCGTGAGCGCTTCGCTGCGGCGTTGTTGGGAGCGAGCATTCATTGCATCCACCGCGTCCACATCCTCCTTGGTTATTCGTCGCAAGTGTTGGCCGGCCAACAAAGATGCAACGGAGCTGGAGGGAGCACGGCCGACGGCAAAGGCGACCAGTAGGACCCAGTCGAGAACCTCGACAAGACGCAGAGCGAGTGCCAGGAGTCGCCGTGTGCGAGCCAACCAGGGTCGCCCTCGTCGTGTTCTTTGCGCACACCATCTCTTTAAGCGGTCCAGAGCGTATCGATAGAGGACGCCTGCAAGGACAGCGCGCAGCACATCGCGTGTGTGGTGCAAACGGGCATCTTTGCCACTGTGAATGCGCACCAGCGAGTAGAAGTGTTCGGCAAAGGACGCCGAGTATCGGCGCAAGTGAATCCAGTCGGCCAGGCCCATAACGAGGGTGTGCAGTGCACGGGCGTTGCTCTGGACAAAGAGGTTTGCTGTTGGCGACGTAGACTCGGTGCAAAAGTCAAGCATGTACAAAAGAGCGCCGGGAGTCAGTGCCTCGAGCGAGCGAACTGCGAGCAGCTCAAAGATGGATGGGCGCTGGCCCGTGGTAACCATGATGCTGCCCACAATGTGAGCAGCCGAACTCATTTTATCAAAAATATATAACTATTAAGAAAAATAAATAGAAGAAGAATAACCCATTTATTAATGATACAGAAAAACAATAATTAATAGAGAATCAAGATTCAAGAATGTCAAATCAAAACTATAATATACAAAGTCAAAACAATTTTTTATAATAATAATAATAATAATAATAATAATAATATAATACTAAAATATTTTGTTATTGTTGATAATTTTTGGTTGCAAGTGGGCGAATGAGAGTAAAGGTACGCCCGCTACCGTCGGAAGGCTCGGCACCATTGATCAGGTGCGTTGGTTCTCCCGTGTCCTGGTCAAAGAGGAGGTGCGGGCGTTCGACATGATTAGTATCCGTGGTGCCGTCGTCGTAGTGCACTCGCGAAGTGTACGGGCCCGTCTTGGACTGTGTATGCAACGTCCAATGTACAGCATCGCGCGAGTGCGCATAGAGCGACACTGGGCCACCCTCTTGATTGTGCACCATCATGTGATAACCGCGATGAGTGTGCCAAAGAAAAGGATCTTCACACTGGTGGGCGGCACGGCCCGGCGAGGGGAAGATGGGGTCGTGAGCGGGTGCCAGAAGGTTGTAGGGACCACGCCAGTGAGGCGCCGAGGCTATCACAATGGACTCAAGACCGTTGTGGCAGTAGCCGGCATTCATGGCAAGCAGCACAGAGCCGTTGGGATGAAACACTGGGGACGGATTGGTGTGGGCGCAGTCGAAGAGCTTCGAGTGCGCCTGGTTGCTCACGTTGAGACGCTGTACCTCCCAGGGACCCTCAATCGACTTGGAATATGCTAGGGCAACCCCACAGCCAGAATTGAGCGGGTCCGGTCCACACCCGTCGTTGGGAAGCGGCGGATTGGGCGGCGGAAGCGATTGCAACTCGGCGGAATGAGAGAGGGAAACATTACACACTTTGGGCTGGGTGGTCCAGCCCCCAATGTAGTAGAGGACGTAGGTGCCATCGGGAGCCCGACGAATCGTGGGGTTGTGAGCAAAGGGA
Organism: Ministeria vibrans ATCC 50519; assembly: GCA_943704425.1. NCBI lineage: Eukaryota > Filasterea > Ministeriida > Ministeriidae > Ministeria > Ministeria vibrans. The sequence continues at coordinate 56,323 of CALSCP010002418.1, forward strand.
GTGAGCACAGTCTGCTCGTACGCGTAGGGTCCCAGGACGGAGTCACTCGCGACACGCACCACTCGCGAGTTTGTCTTCCACGACGACAGTGGACAATGCTGCGCCATTTCAGCAGCAAACATCTGGTAGCGCGTTCCATCAAAGAGAGGATAGCCGCCCCACGAGGCGTAACTGGCGTTGCGGTAACCGCTAGTGCGCGTTGTTGGAAGGATGCGGAGCACATCACAAATGTCGCCGGTCCAGGCCGCGTCACAGAGGCACTGGGAATCAACACAGTCACCGTTTAGGGAGCAGTCATCATCCGAGTTACACGTGGCGAACGCAACAGTGACCCATATAAGCAGGAGGGTGAAGGAGCGCATAAAGAAAAAAGGAATAATAATAATAATAATAATAATAATAATAATAATAATAATAATAATAATAATAA
>CALSCP010002418.1:56762-77231 GCA_943704425.1 Ministeria vibrans ATCC 50519
CCCGTGCTTTTTTTTTTTTTTTTTCCTCCTGTCATCCAATCTGACGATTCATGGGCTTGTCTCGGCCGCTTTGACGCACAATGAGCGACACGTGTGTATTTATTGTGAATGGGGGACGGCGCCTGTTGTATAGTGGGCTGTGTCTCCTGTTGTGTGCGTGTCATGTTTTGCATCGCACAATGAGCATTTCTCTCAACCGCTCTGCTTCTTCCCGTTCTCTCAGGTTGGCTACGTTGTACATGGTCAAACCCAAAATGCTCGTGATGTGTCAGACGTGACTCGAAAACGCCGTCGTCGTGGAGAACTGCCGCCTGGTAATGGTTTTAATGCGTCTTGGCATGTCTCGCTGATGCCCCTTTGGCTTTGTTTGTGTTTTAGCGTACCCCAATGGATGGTTCCGTCTGGTCAACTCCTACGAGCTGAAGAAAGGACAAGTACGTGTGTGTATAAATGTATCGTGTGTTTTTTTTTTGTTTGTGCCTCTGCTTAACAAGTGCTCTCAGGTAAAGAATGTCGACGCGCTCGGGCAACACTTTGCGGTGTTCCGTGGACACGACGGGGAGGCGGCCGTGCTGGACGCGTACTGTCCTCACTTGGGCGCCAACTTGGCAGTGGGTGGCAAGGTGTTGGTGAGCGACGAACACGGCTCGTGTCTGCAGTGCCCCTTCCACGGCTGGACGTTTGCCGCCAAGACGGGCAAGGTGGTCAACATTCCGTATGCGGATAAGATTCCCGAGACGGCCAAGACGAAGAAGTGGCCCGCACTCGAGATGAACGGCACAATCATGGTGTGGTATGATGCAGAGGACCGCGACCCCATGTGGTTTCCGCCTGAGCTCAAAGAGATCACCTCCGGTACCACAAGAGAAAAGTGTCACGCCCACAATTCATTACTAATTGGAATTATCAATTCGCAGGACAATGGACATTCCGTGGAATCAGCGAGCACATCATCAACGCACACATCCAGGAGATCCCTGAGAACGCCGCTGACATTGCACACCTGGACCATGTGCACTCGCCTGCTTTACTAACGGGGACCGATCTGCGCAAGGTAAAAAAAGCGTCCGTCTCGTGTTTTGTTTGGCTGTGTTTCTTTTTATTTTCTCTCCCTATCACTTTGTTTCTTTCTCTCCTATCACTAATTTTGTTTCTTTCTCTCCCTATCACTTATGTTTCCATCTTTCTCCCCTATCTATTTCTGTGTTTCTCACGAGCTCACATGTGCTTTGCAGATGCGTCAAGTGGACGGGTCGCGCTCAATGGGATCTTTGTTCCACACATGGGATGCGTCGTACACCCCGGGTGAAGGGGACATGTGGCACACGAGCGTACTCAAGCTCAAGCACGGCATGAAGCTGTGGGGCTACCCCTTCCCTGCCCTCGACCTGCTTGTCACCGCCCGCCAGGTTGGCCCGGGTCTTGTGTACCTCACGTGGGACAGTGCATTCGGCTCGGGTGTCTTCACCCAGAGTATCACTCCAATGGGTCCGCTCGAACAGAACCTCCAGCACTGCATTTGGGCGTCGTGGACGGTGCCTAACTGGCTTGCAAAGGTCTACCTGGCCGGCGAGGCTATGCAGGTTGAGGTGAGTTTGCGCTGATCTGAAAATATTGCGAAATGCTCGACGAATAACTTATAAATTTTTATTGACGCTTCGTTATATTTTTGTTGTAGAGAGACGTGATGATCTGGAACAACAAGTGCTTCATCAACAAGCCAATGTTGGTCAAGGAAGATCAGCTTATTGGCAAGTTCCGTCGCTGGTACAAGCAGTTCTACTCGAAGAACAGTGAGAAGCGCGCAAAAGAATCTTCTGCTCCCTTTGATTGGTAGAGAGATATTTACAAAATACAACTTCAATTTTCAAATTTCAATTGCCTGTCTCCGCTCCCTCTCGACGCTCCCGTACCTTAGAAAGTTCTGAGATGTTTGTGTTGTCGCTTTTCGTTTGTGATTGATAATACATTGGAAATCAATTAATCAATTTTACTTTTCACATTATCATTATTATCGTCTATCGGGCAAATGAGCTGTATTCCTGGTTGGATCACGGGTGTGGATGGACACGTGCATATGATTTATGCGCAGCGAAGTCCCTTTGTGTCGTCTCAGACAGACACGCCCGCCCTCTGGCCCACTCTCTCGCCCATTGCCGATATCAATAGAGCAGCTGAACAGCTCCTTGACGCTCTTGTTGCTTTTCACCTCGCCAAAGCGCGAAGACGGTAAGAAGACGCTTAACAATCTCAAAGATAATAATAATAACAATAATAATTATTATTGTATTAATGTTAGTGGTGTGCATTTCTCATTTCTCACCTTTGTAGGTGTGCACAAGTGATGCTTGACGCGTACAGGCGATGGAAAGAATGGAGAGTACACCCATGCAATAGCGATGCATCGACAGCGGCGTTTGACGTGTCGCAAGAGACGGCAGAAATCAATCGGGCGGTTGTCGTGCCAACGCAACTTGCTGCCTTTCCGCTTCCCACCCACGTCCGCCAGGCATTGTGTTCCTTGCACACCTCTTCACACCAGTTTCTTCATCGACTTGCGACACTTGAAACATCGCGTAGTACACCGCCCCTCTCGTCGTTGCCAACTGTGCGTCTGCTGAGCGACAACTGGAGCACTGCCATCCACGAATGGACACAGCTTCAACGTCAGGTAAATTAAATAATTATACATGCAACGAGGGCTGTATGCATGGCTGCGATTTATTTAGCATGATATATAATATATATATATATATATATTCAACCCTTTTTTGTCATAGATCGAAGACGCCGGCTCCAAATATGACTGCTCGAGCAGCAGCCCAACCACGGCTCTTCAACTTTGTCTCAAGGTACCCACAAACACCGTTTTTTATTTAATTTTGGATAATTAACTTTGTGTGTAGACACGAGATTTTATCGCGAGCTCCTTTCCAACCGAGCCGGGTCTGTATAATAGCGAAAATATTTCGACAAGGCGACAACTGAAAGTCCGTGTCAGACCAGAGCGCCGTCGTTTAACTCGACTGGTCGCAGAGACACTGATGGACGCAACTGCACTACTCTTTACGGTAAAGTAGGTTTTTCATTGAAACTAAACTCAACGATTCGTTTTGTTTTGTGTGCAGAGACTTCTGGTGAACAAGATGAATCGCAGTGTGGTGCGCAATGAAGTGGTCACACTTGCAGTGGTGCATGCAGACGCAGAGCACGCGCAAGAACAGGGGCTTTTGGGCGGCACTGATTTACGACGTTCTAGGGCGCTGGTAGAGCGTGTGCGTGCATGGACTGTGCGGGCAATGGCGAGTGTGTGTCGCGAGACGCTGCAGGAGTGGTGGCCCAAGGGGGGACAAGTGTGGTTTAAGCGCAGGCGCCCAACGACGCATGACCAGCAGCAGTCAAAGGAGACGCACACTCCCAGTGATTATGTGGGAATTCTACTGGAGACGACACTCGAACCACTCTATGAACGCATGCACAGGCGCAGTGAGAGTGTATCTGACAATCTGACGCTCGTGACTGAGCTCATGCGAATTTGTATCTCCGAGGTTCTCGTATGCGCTCAGAGCGAGCGAGCGTACTCAGCAGATGGTCGAGCTCAGCTGCACTGTGACACCAGTGCACTGACCGAATGGGCGCACACACATCGCATTGCTGTGAATGTCACAGAACCCCTTCAATCATTTCTTTCTCGAATTTAAATCTTAAATGTCCATGGACACGCACAAGCTGCACACTACTGTATCCACGAAGCTTCATTTTTTCTACCAGTCAAAGGGGGCAGAAGACTCCTTTGCGCGCTCCTCACTGTTCTCCGAGTAGAACTGCTTGTACCAGCGACGGAACTTGCCAATGAGCTGATCTTCCTTGAGCAGCATTGGCTTGTTGATGAAGCACTTGTTGTTCCAGATCATCACGTCGCGCTATATTGCACACAATTAAATGTCAATATTACGAATGTCAATCATGTTTTATTGTTCAACTCTCTCAAACTGTGGATTACCTCAACCTGCATAGCCTCACCGACGAGGTATATCTTTGCCAGCCAGTTAGGCACGGTCCAAGACGCCCAAATGCCATGCTGGAGGTTCTGCTCGAGCGGACCCATTGGAGTGATGCTCTGGGTGAAGACGCCCGAGCCGAAGATACTGTCCCACGTGAGGTACACAAGACCCGGGCCAATCTGACGGGCAGTCACATTGAGATCGAGTGCGGGGAAGGCACACCCAAAGAGCTGCATGCCATGCTTGAGCTTGAGCACACTTGTGTGCCACGTCTCACCCTCGCCTGGTGTGTATGAGGCGTCCCATGTGTGGAACAGCGAGCCCATTGCCCGTGAACCGTCATTTTTGCGCATCTGTATAAATGGGATTAGATATTGTTTGTTGCTGTGTTTCATACGTTTCGGAGGTCTGTTCCCGTGAGGAGTGCGGGCGAGTGAAGGTGCTGCAGGTGCGCAATGTCAGCGGCGTTCTCAGGGATCTCCTGGATGTGTGCGTTGATGATGTGCTCGCTGATTCCACGGAATGTCCATTGTCCTGCGAATTGATAATTCCAATGAGTAATGAATTGTGGGCGTGACACTTTTCTCTTGTGGTACCAGAGGTGATCTCTTTGAGCTCAGGCGGAAACCACATGGGGTCGCGGTCCTCTGCATCGTACCACACCATGATTGTGCCGTTCATCTCGATCGAGTGCCACTTGCGTGTCTTGGCTTCCTTGGGAATCTAGGGATCACGCGTACGCGTGTTGAATGAGTGATGTACAAGAGGAAAGTATAGTCAAAATACCTTGTCGGCGTATGGAATGTTGACCACCTCGCCTGTTTTGCCGGAAAACACCCAGCCGTGAAAGGGGCACTGCAGACACGAGCCGTGTTCCTTGCTCTCCAGCACCTTGCCACCCACTGCCAAGTTGGCGCCCAAGTGAGGACAGTACGCGTCCAGCACGGCCGCCTCCCCGTCGTGTCCACGGAACACCGCGAAATGTTGCCCGAGCGCGTCGACGTTTTTTGCCTATATCAATTATTAAATTATTGTTTTTATACAATCATTATTATCATTATTAATAGCGGTGTTGTCGCTTTTTTCTTTTGTGATGAAAATAATCTAATTATTATTACGTTTTGAACATGTATTCTTCTTATTCTTCTACTAGTAAATAGTGGTTTCTGTATCTCACCTGTCCTTTCTTCAGTTCGTACGAGTTGGCCAGACGGAACCATCCATTGGGGTACGCTACATAAGTATATAATTATGTGAATAATAATAATAATTAAAATTAATTATAATAATAATAATAATAATTATTATTATTGCAATGAGAAGATGAAACTTATTCGAAAAACAACCTATCTTACCCGGAGGAAGGTCGCCACGACGGCGACGTTTTCTCGTCACCTCAGATACATCACGTGAATTTTGAGCCTTGCTATGGACGATGTAGCCAACCTACAACAGCGATGGTGCGATGAGAACAAAAACTGAAACAACAAGCGGAAAAGTATTTAACCAAACAAGGGAAAAAGAACTCGATAAACAGACTTGGTTCAGGTTTTAAGGTGCATCCGAATGATGTAGTAAAAATAAGATCAATGGGAAGGATGGCAGTAGGAGTATAGACAAGCAGGCAGGACTACATCACATGCAAGGTTGGCGATTGATCAACGAATGCAAAATCGCACTAAGAAATATCTTCGGCTAAAAAGCGATGGGCGAGCAAGAAAACAAGGTGATCGTCTTACATCTTCTTGTTTGCGAGTCCAGAAGAGCGGTTTATAGTACCACGACAGAAAGACAAAAAGTGCGAGAATTGCAATCGCAACGCCCGACACGCGAAGAGGCGTCTCGCTTGCCTGCAGCGCAATGCCACGGGCCATGTCGACCACATCGGCTGCCAATATGGCCGCTGTGGAGTTGGAGTTGAGCGCCGAGATGGCGTCCTTTACGATTTCTGGCATCGCGGATGATGCGGAAGCGAAACCCGCGACAAACACCACCAGACGGACGGCACGGAACGCAGAGGGCATTGTGGAGCGTCTATAGGGGATACAGATAACAAGATAAATGACAAAAAGGACTGTAAACTTAAGTCTTAAGACTTAAAGGTGTGTGTGTGTGTGTGTGTGATAGACTGACAGTGTGACTGTGTGTGACTCAATAACTCATCCATGAAAAGTGAAAAGTGAAAATTGAAATTAAAAAATAAACTAATTTCTTTCTCATCATGCGCACAGTCTGTCTCGTGCTCGCTATTGCAGCTGCTGTCTGCACCGCGTCGCTCTCGCTTGAGGGATCCCGCTACAAGCTCAACGAGGCCAACGGCGATCTTTGCGACAACACTGTCCAGCAGTGGAGCGGCTACCTCGACGTCAACGACAAGTAGCGAACTACCCCTCCCACCGTGTCTCTTGCTGCCCTGCATCCTCCCCAACCGTGCTTCCCCTCTGCCTTTTTTCTTTTTTTCTTTTTTCTTCCTTCGCGATGACACTCACACATCTCGTGACAAATCTCACTGCGTCCTTTCCCACTCCGTTGTCCACTGCACCGCCTTCTATGTTGCAAATGATGATCCTCCGCACCAAGCGCATCCGTCTTCCCTCCCTCTTTCCCCCTGTACTGACCCGCCGTCGTTTTTTGACAGATCGAAAATGTACTTTTACTGGGCCTTTTCGTCGCGCAACGACCCCGCCAACGACCCTGTGGTGCTGTGGATGACTGGCGGACCTGGCTGCTCGTCGATGCTGGCGCTTCTGACGGAGAACGGCCCTTGCTCGGTCAACAAGGAGGTGCAGACGCAGAACAACATCTACTCGTGGACGGCCAACGCGACCGTCATCTGGATCGACCAGCCCGCCGGCACTGGATTCTCCTACGGCTCCTTCCCCGACGACTACGACCACGACGAGACCGGCGTGGCTCGCGACATGTTTGCTTTCCTCCAGCTCTGGTTCAAGAACCACGAAAACCTCCTGGACAACGAGTTCTACGTCTTCGGCGAGTCTTACGGGTATGCTTGTGCTGCATACACATATATATCATATATAATATATATGTGTGTGGTATATTGTACCATCCATTTTTATATAGCGGCCACTACGTTCCTGCCACGTCTGCGCGTGTCTTTGAGGGCCAACAGAAGGGCGAGACCAAGATCAATTTCAAGGGACTGGGCATTGGAAACGGACTGACTGACCCCGAGGTAACAGACAATCATAGAGAGACAAGTGATGAGAGAGAGAGGAGGAGGGAGAAGAAACAAAGTGATAGAGAGAGAGAAAGAAACAAAGTGATAGAGAGAAACAAGTGATAGAGAGAACACAATCTAAATTTCAGTGGGTTACAGATCCAGTACACAATGTACCCCGAGATGGCGTACAACAACACCTACGGACCAATTGTGACGGAGGCGGTCTACGAGCAGATGGTCCAAGCAGTGCCCGCGTGCATTGAGAAGATCAAGGCGTGCCAGGCGGACACTGACGACTGTGCCAGTGCTCAGCGCTCCTGCAACAATAAGCTGCTGTCGCCGGCCCTTGCGGGGGGCGTCAACCAGTACGACGTGCGCATCAAGTGCGCCGTTCCTCCGCTCTGCTATGACTTTAGCGCCGTCACCAAGTTCTACGCCGAGGACTCGGTCAAGACTGCTCTTGGCGTGCCCACCTCCCGCTCGTGGGTGCAATGCTCCAACATTGTCAACGGTGCGACGCATGCCACCGTGAATGACTCTCTGACTCTTTTATCTCTTTCAGTGATGTTCTCCAAGGACTGGATGAAGAACTACCAGCAGTTGCTGCCGCCTATGCTTGAGGCCGGCAAGAAGGTCCTTATCTACGCGGGCGACGCCGACTTTGTCTGCAACTACATGGGCAACAAGAAGTGGACACTGGCACTCCCGTGGACCGGCAAGGACGCTTTCAATGCCGCCGAAGACAGTACGTGTGTGTCTGTGTGTCTGTGTGTCTGTGTGTCTGTGTGTCTTATGTGGTGTGTGTGTCTTATGTGGTGTGTGTGCTTATGTGGTGTGTGTGTGTCCGCCCCTTTTTGCCTCTTTCTTATCACGATCATGCTTCTCTCTCTATCTCTCTAGTGCCTTGGTCCGTTGACGGTGATCAGAAGGGTCTCCTCCGCAGCGCCAACAACTTCCACTTTCTCCAGGTGTTCAAGGCAGGCCACATGGTGCCCATGGACCAGCCCCGTGCCTCGCAGGACATGCTCAACCGCTTTGTCCAGAACAAACTCTAAAATTATTAAAAGAAGCAAAAGTTTGAGAGTTTTATTGCACCCAAGTGGGAGTGGACAACTAACAACCCTCAAATACGCACACCTTTGGTGTGCTGGTGTGTCAGAGATCAAGACTTTTTTGCATTGCAGTTCACTGCTCATATACTCATATTCAGAAAAATAACTATTATTCATATCTTAGGATGGAGTCCCAAGCACCGGCCTGGATGAAATTTGTGTCGGGCGGTGTGGCCGGCATGGGAGCAACGATGGTCGTGCAGCCCTTGGATCTGTTGAAGAACCGAATGCAGGTAAAGCATGAAAGAGAGGAAAACCTTATTCGTCATCCTGACTGTGTGCTCTGCTGTCGCGCCTCTCCCTCCCTCCCCCAGATGTCCGGCAAAGGCGGCACTGCGCGTGTGCACAAAACCAGCTTCCATGCATTCATGAGCGTGGTCAAGAACGAAGGGATTGCCGGTGTCTACACTGGGTACGACGCAAGCAGAATTCGCATTTGCCTCCCTCTCTCTCTCACACACACACACACACACACACATACGCTCTCTTTCCCACCGCTCTCGCCCCTCCCCCGCCCTTTCAGGCTATCGGCTGGGCTGTTCCGCCAAGCAACATACACCATGAGCCGGCTGGGCATCTACAACGTCCTCTTCTCCAACTACGTCGAACTGCACGACGGCGCTCAGCCGCCCTTCTACCTCAAGGCTGCGATGGCCATGACAGCCGGCGCCTGCGGAGCCGTCATTGGCACGCCTGCGGAAGTCGCGCTCGTGCGCATGACAAGCGATGGCCAAAAGCCACCCGAAATGGTACCACAACATACACACACTTGCCAACTCCGATACATCCTTACCAATTATTATTGTATTTATTATGAACACAGAGGCACAACTACAAAAGCGTCTTCAACGCCCTGTCGCGTATTGTCCGAGAAGAGGGCATCCTGACGCTGTGGCGCGGCACCACTCCAACAGTGGCGCGTGCTGTCGTTCTCAATGCAGCCCAACTGTCATCCTACTCACAGGCCAAAGAAACCCTCAAACTCTACACCTCGCTCCAGGACGGCATCCCCCTTCACTTTGTCGCCTCAATGTGTTCAGGTACTTTTATATGACGAAAAAGGCGAAGAGTGGCAATGCGAGCCAATAAAATGTCATGGGTTCAATTAGGATTGCTGTCGACGGTCGTGTCCATGCCCATCGACATCTGCAAAACACGTCTGCAGAACATGCAGGGGAACGAGTACCGTGGCTTTGCCGACGTCTTTGTCAAGGCAGTGCGTCAGGAAGGCGTATTCTCCCTCTGGAAAGGGTTTAGTCCCTACTACGCCCGATTGGGTACTCATATTGTCATCCGCTTTGTTCTCCGTGTCTTATCATTGTGCGTGTGTCTCTGCAGTGACTTTAGTCCCCTATTTGTGCCTAACCTTATCCTATTTATTTATTATTATGTGTCTGTGTGTGTGTGTGTGATTCATGGTACGCCCCGGTTGGAATATCAATATTATTATTATTTTTATGATTCCCAATTAGTTATTACAATTATTGATTTGTATTCTTATTATTTCTCTGTGTGTATCTGTGATCATCATTGCTATTCACTGATTTTCTGCCTTTTTGTTTTCTACGTAGGTCCGCACACTGGTAATAAAAATATCAAAAACAACAACAATAATAATAATAATAATTAATTATTGTTAATAGTTATTATTAATACTGACGTTCTTTTTGTGTTTTTTTTGGCGTTTCTTCTCTTTTAGTGATTACGTTTATTCTTCTTGAGCAAATTAGTAAATATCTCCCAGTCAAATGAATCACAAATAACAGTACACAATAATGAATTCATTTATTATCGTAAATTACATACAAAAAAATGAGACACAACAGTGAGAGCGACTAATTTTGTTCTTTCACAAGCGAATCATACATAAATGAACAAACACGCTCTCTCTGTCTCTATCACTTTGTCTCCATCCCCTTCTTCACAGGTTTCCCGCTCAATTCTCTCTCTCTTTCAAGTGACTCACAGAGTGGTACCCTTTGAGGCTCCACCCAATCCATCCGTCGGAGAAGAGCGACACATTGGTAAGACCCATCACGAGCGCATAAAAGAAGACCTCGCTGGCACGCCAACCACTACCGCACATAAAAGCAAGGTGCTGGTGGTGCACGGCAAGCCCGCTGGCACACCACATCATTCTAATATCGTCGCAGCTGCGCATTGTTCGGTCTGCAACATTTCTGTACGCAGTCATAATATCACTTTCACGGTGTCCACTCTGCGCGTACACTGCTCCTTGGATGCGCCCTTTAAAGAAAGGAAAGGTATCGTAGCCGGAGGTGTCGCCGCGGTACTCAGACCACGTGCGAATATCAACAAGCGCAAAGTCAGGGGAGCCCAGTCGCATCCGCATTTTCTCCATCGATAACAAACACGACGAGGACGCGTCCCAGTGGTCCTCTTCCACAACAATGGGCGTGGTTACTTTGGGCACCCGGCATCGTCGTGCATTCACATCCGCTTCGTCGTCGCGTCCCATGGCCACGGGGAACCCAGCTACGCGCCAGGCATGCAGACCACCATTGACAACACGCACGTCACGCACGCCAAGATGACGCAGAATGGTAGCCAGGCGAAAGCTCGAGATGGGATCCTCCGACGCGACCACCACCACATCTTCCTGGTAGAATCCATGTCGCGCCGCAAAGCCCGTCAGCTGCTCCGCCTCACCTAACATCCAATCGTGACGCCGCTCAAACTCGTCCGTGTCAATGTGAAAGAATCCTGGGATGTGTCCGAGATCGTACGACGCCGAGGCTGGTCCCCAGCTCGCCTCGACAAACTTGATGGACGAAGCAGTCGTGTGCTCAAAACTGTAGGGCTGCTGGCCTCGTAGCAGCTCAGCCAGCACCGTGACGGGCACCAACAGCTCAAAATGAGCCCATTTTTCGAGGCGCTGTTCCGCCGGATCGACAACGCTCGTGCGCACGTCCGTGAATCCATGGCATCCTAGAAACGCTGCGACAACATCTCGCTCACCGGCGCCCGCATCGTAGACCTCAATGGGCGTGGCTGGCGTGATTCCGCGTGCGGCCAAATCTGCCACCAAATAGTGCGCGCCGGTCGTTCCAATCCAGGACGCCGATAAATTAACGGCTCCCGCAACATGCCCGCCCGGAGCACAATCTAACGGCCAGCCGTTGAAGGCGTCAGGCGAGCGCGAGTCAATGAATTTTCGTGGCAGCGTAAAAATCATTGACTAATGAAAGTGCTCAACCCAAACGATTATCACACCCAGCAGTCAAACCCCAAAAAGTTCAAAGTTCACTCTTCAAAGTTGATAATTGATATAATTCTATAATTCTATTTATTTTTCTGCAGGCATGGTGGACGACAAGTACGTGGGCCTGATCTTGGCGCTGAGCTCTTCGGCGTTCATTGGCGCGAGCTTCATCATCAAAAAAAAAGGCTTGCAAAAATCTGCTGTTGACCACACATCGGCAGGTATGCCCACTCCCCCCGCGCCTCTTCGGCCTTTCCTCTCTGTCTGCGTCTATGTTGAGCCTGCGTGCGACGCGTCCATGTCAGTCACAGCGCAAACTCGAAACTGTCCCTTTAATTCAACTCGCTCCGCCTTGCTGGCCCTTGGGCCATGTGCAGTCCAGGGTTGTTCACACATGAGGGTGGTTGGCGTTGTGGGAGGGCCCTGAATGAAAGCGTGTGCTGTCACCAAACGGCTAATGTCGTTTTCTGTGTCTTTTGCCTCTCGGTAGGTCAGGGCGGCCATGGCTATCTCAGGGAGCCTCTGTGGTGGGCCGGATTGATTTCCAGTACGTGTGTGTGTGTGTGTGTGTGGAGATTGGATCTGCTGCATCTGCTGATTTCGCTATTTTCTCGGATTCAGTGATTCTCGGCGAAGTGGCAAACTTTGTGGCGTATGGTTTTGCTCCGGCGATTCTGGTGACCCCGCTGGGCGCTTTGAGTGTGATCATTAGGTATGATACAGGCGTGTGCATACACGCGTGGCCAAGGGAGTCTCTTTTAATGGCCTCCTTTCGGTTTCCAGTGCGATTTTGGCGTCGATGATTCTCAAGGAATATCTTCACATTATCGGCAAGGTTGGGTGCGCCCTGTGCGTCGTAGGATCAACCATAATCGTATTACACGCTCCTGACGAGAGAGAAATCTCGAGCTTGGACGAGATTTGGTCGTGGGTCGTGACACCAGGTCAACCAAACTGGAGATGCACTCAGTACTGACTTGGACACACTGTGTTTTGTCCACTTGTAGGCTTTCTCACGTACCTTGTGCTTGTCATTGCCGCTGTGGCAACCCTGATGCTGTACGCAGTGCCCCGTTGGGGCCAAACGCAAGTGCTTGTTCCCGTTGCAATCTGTTCGCTCGTCGGAAGTGTCTCCGTCATGGCCGTCAAAGTACCACGCTGTTAATTTGAATTGTTTATTTGTTTGTTTGCTGTGCACTTGCATTGACTTTTTTTTTTTGATGTGCGTATTTAGGCGCTAAGCACCGGGCTGAAGCTGACGATCAACGGGGAGTCGCAGCTGGACAAGCCGGTTTTCTGGGTGTTTGTGGTGGTGGTAGCAGTGAGCATTGGCATTCAGCTGCACTTCCTGAACATGGCTCTGTTCCTCTTTAACACTGCCGTAGTGTCACCCATCTACTATGTCTTCTTTACCAGTGCGACAATCATTGTACGGTTTTTGAGGGAGGGTCATAGAGAGAGAGAGACACTGTGATTATGTGTGTGTGCTGACTCACTCGACTGATTCTAGGCGTCTGTTGTGCTATTTCGCGAGTGGAGTGGCCAGAGTGCCGTGTCGATTGTGTCGCAGCTGTGTGGGTTTGCTGTGATTGTTATGGGGGTGTATTTGTTGCATTCGACGCATGACCCGTCGACGGACGTGACAGGGGGGGGAGTGAAGAAAGCGTCGTCGATGACGGTGTACACACGACTCACAACAGCCGAAGAGTCTGACGGCGAAAACGATGGAGGTGTTGATGGGGATGACGAGAATGATGATGGTGGTGGTGGTGGCACGAAGAGGATGAAGAAGAAACCGAAGCGGAAGAGCGATGCGGATGTGATTGAGATGGAGTCGTTGGAGGCGTCTGCCGACGCCCAAGGTCGGAGTCGGAGTCGATCGCCCCCCATGGAGCTTATGCCGGGTGTCAATGACGCTGGGCCCTCACGAAGAGGTCGTGCGTCGTCAGGTCGCTGATATACGTGTACAGTAAAGTTATTGATTAGAAATACGAACAGAAAGACATAACAAATTATAAAAATAAAATTATTTATTTAGAGCTGAACCCAATGTCAATTGTCAAAACAAAACATAATCCAAAACAAAGAGTAGCACAATATATAATAAAAATAATAATAGTTTTACTATTATTGTTATTCTGTATTATTTTATAATAATTAATAATAATAATAAAATTAATTATTATTTTTATTATGAAATTTACTATTATTTTATTCATTATTTTTCCTTTTGTTGATGAAGTGTCTCGCCGCCTTCTTCGTTGCGTGTGTGTTTGCGTCCGGGGGTGCTTGGGCAGCGGTGCGTTCTCCGTGTGATTTGGTCAAGGCGGACATTGTACAGGCGTTTGTGGCGAGTCCTACAGAGGTGTTTTTGGCGTTTGCTCATTTGGACGGAATTCCCGCCAATTGTCAGGTCGCGCTGTCCATCGCACACATTGTCGACGCCGACGCGCTGCCCAGGTTTGCACGGATCTTGCCGGCGTACGACGGACGTGCGTCGGGCTATCTGGCAACGGGGCTGGTCGCTGGCGAAGCGTATAGTTTCCGGATCGAAATTCTGTTGGAGGGTGGTGTTGTCAAATTCAATCCGGCTCATGGACCGCTGACGCTGCCACACTCGCTGTGCGGCAATGGCATTGTCGAAGACACGGAGGAGTGTGATCCGGGTGTGCCGCCCAGTGGTGACGCTGACTGCCTGCCGACCTGCCAGCGTGCTGGAAAGGCCGACGGTGCTTCTGAATCAATCGCCGTGCGCATCTACCGCCAATCGTTTGAAGCGGCTGCCTTTGCCGCCGCGCCAACACCACGCTCGGCTGTGTCTACACCTATGGTAGAGCCTTGCTTTGTGGCGGCCCTGCGAGAGCGCTACAGGCATGCTGAAGCCCTGAATATCACGCGTGAGTACACACTCGTGACGGCACAGCTACGTGAGACCAATGCTCTTGTGGCGACACTGAAGCGCGACACGTCGCGCCTCACTGCCTCGTGGGAACGTGAACAGCGCCGCCGAGGAGAGTGCGAATCAAAACACTCTGAGTTGCTACAGCAGTTTACCGACCGACTGTCACTTACGCGGGACACCAAGTCGTCGCCCTCCTACCATACGACCGTGACCATACCCGTCACTTGCGAGTCGCCCGAGGCCTTGGGTGTGCCACACGCCGAACAAGTGTCGCTTCCGCCACTGCTGCAGCTTCTGCGTCCCCTCGTGGATCTGGTTCGTGCGCTTGCAGTGCCTCCCGTCACACTGAGTGTGCTGTTGTCAACGGCGCTCGCTCTCGGCGTGGCGCTGGAGCGTGGATGGAGCAGGCGACGCATACGCGCAGTGGTAGATGAAGAGCAGGAGCAAGATCAACAAGAGCAAGAGCAGGAGCAAGATCAACAAGAGCAAGAGCAGGAGCAAGATCAACAAGGGCAGGGGCAAGAAGAAGACGATGGTGAGGAGTGGCGAGAGCGTCTGGCACAGAGCGAGCGACGAGTGCGCGAGCAAGAGCAAGTGAACAGTGCGTTGCGACGGCAATTGTTGGCACTCAAGGAGGCCAACCAGGGCACTCAGTCGCATGTGAACACGGTACCGGTGGCGGCGGAGGAAAGGCGCAGTGCAGAGGCGCTGGAGCGGTACCGGGAAGAGTGCAAGCAACTGAAAGAACAGCAGGAGCAACTAAAGGAGGTGTGTGTGCAACTGGAAGGAACGCGTGAAGAGTGTGCACGTGAGCTGCGACGACTGCAGCAGTCGGTGGGAGAGGTGGAGGCACGTTTGGATGTGCGTCGGGAGGAGGAAGCGACGAGACTGCGGGAGATGAAGGAGGAAGAAGAAGAAGAAGGGGAGGGGGAGGAGAGGGAGGATGAGGAGCGAGAGGTGGCGCAGCGACTGACGTTTGAAAATGAGAGTGAGAGTGAGAGTGAGAGCGATGAGGAATGGTCCTTCCCGTTGACTCCCTCTCGAATGCCACAATTGAGATAACAAAAAAAGAAGAACAAAAATGTACAGTACAGTGTGTGATATGTTTCATGATTTAAACTCCACTGTGGAATGAGTAGAATTCGACAATTTAGGAGGAGGAGGAAGAGGAACGCGTGCGCACCACTCGAGAATGCGGCTGTTTGAAGAGAAGACGGAACGAGTGCTGGTGGTCGTTGTCTGGAGCTGCACATGGTCGGAGGGAGTGGAGGTGGCGATGGGATTAATTATCCCTGCTTTGTGAGGCTTTTCTTGAGTGAGTTGCGGTGTTCTTTAAATGGTGGTGGGCGAGGAACGACGACGACGAACGAAAGCAGGGTCGCGGTGGCGTGTCTGATCGTAGGCATACTCAACGAGTCTGGTATTGGTGGGGTTTCCAGCTCCGACTCGGTTCACTACACGGAGGACGTCCGCTGGAAGAGGACCACTTGTGGACGTGTCAATCACCGACGGAATCGCAGTAGTTGGACGCAAATGATGCAAGCGTTGTGCGTCACCCTTCAATTCGTGCTGCAACATGTCATCGCGACTTGCTCTTCTTTGGGCCAACTCGAGATCCGACTCTCTCGCAAGTCGGTTGTTCTATGAAAAGTAAAATGTAATTATTAGGGATTAAGGAGGCACATTCTGGTCGTTCTACTTAGCTCTCTTACGACAAGGGTGTTTGTGTAAACAACGCCATTGAGATAGAGCTGACGTGCATAGAAATTGTGAACTCGTGTGCGGCAATGATAGCCTCGCCAGCGCCGCTGAATCGCGGTTGCCGACGAATGGTAGAGGGAAAGACGTTGGTGCCTTCGGTCGTCGATGACAGCTTCAATGTAGCGTAGGCGTGCACGGTACGCCCGATAGGCTGTCTGTATAACGATGGCCATGCGGTGAAGAAGTAGCAGCTGTGAGCGGGCGCGGCAGCCGCGCCAGAGCGATTGAATTTTCAAGACGGCGACCTGTTGCCTGGCAACAGTAATTTCTGTTTCCTGAACGCGCTTGGCGATGCCTTTGAACACGTCGAGGCGGGCGTTTTCTTTCAGGTTTTGATAGGACATCAATGGAAAAATCAAAAAAGTAATCAAGAAGAAGAAGACATAGTAATGAGAAAAATTTATTATGAAAACAGTCATTATAAATTAGTAGTAGTAATAATAATAATAATAATAATAATAATAATAATAATAATAATAATAATAATTTTATACTAATTTTTATTATCTAAAAAAGACTACTAATGCATTGCTTATGTATATAATTTATGTGTATATCTGTGACGCCTAGTTGCCAACCACCCATACTATGATACCAGAACCCCTAGCCACAATTGGATTGAAACTTTTCCTGATGCTAATCGAAAGCAAAGTATTTTCTTTCTTCTTCTTTTCTTCTACTCCAAGCGCAAAACGCGACAGAGAACAGTCGGTAGAAATAATAATAAATTAGGGATTTCACTCCAGGTGAGTCTCATCGGCATCAAAAGACTTGTCACGACAGACAGCCTCGAGACCCTCACCGGCATACGAGAGCAAAGGAGAGACCTCAACAGACGCGCCGGGACGCACAGTCGCACCGGCAGCAGTTAAGAAGCGCTGGTGCAGTGCCAGTAGATGTGCACGCGCCGTCTCAGGACAGTCCTTAGCACTTCCTAAACAAGATGGAGTGAGAATGAGTCAAGTGAGTGAGTGAGACACAGAGCAGTGATTCGAGGGTCTGACCAGCGGCGTTTTTCAGCGGTGAGAATTCAGCCGTGCGGTCGACTTGCAAAACAGCCATTTTTTCTTTCGTCGCAAAGGCAAACACGTCAAAGACAAACAGTTCCAGTTTGACTCCATTGGGTTTGGTCGGCTATACACACATACAAAGCGAATGAGACAACAAAAAAAAACAAAGACACACAGAGAGAGGAGAAAGAAACAATGTGATAGAGAGAGAGATAGATAGATAGAGAGATAGATAGAGAGATAGAGAAGAAAGAAACAAAGTGATAGAAAAAAAAACAAAGTGACAGAGAGAGAAACAAAGTGATTAAAGAGATGGAGAAAAGGAAAGATCGCCATACTTTGATTAGAGTGCCTGTCTCATCGAGAAAGGGAATCTTCTTCTCAGCCAAATGGTAAATGAGCTGATCGCCATAGTGAGACGCGATGCGCGCAAGAAAGTCGGTTGAGAGGAAGTGATTGGCGATGTTGCCAGCGTTGAAAAGGAGAGTACCCGACTCATTAGTGCGACGGGCAGTCTCAGGAGTGATTTCGCTGTACTCAACGACCTGTGGGCTCAGCAGAGAGAAAGATACAGAGATACAGACAGAGTTAGTCATGAGAGAGACAGAGTTGGATGGGAATAGTAGTTAGTCATGAGAGAGACAAAGAGATATGGTATTGTACGATGTGGTGAGAGGCAGTCGGTGAGTGAGTGTTGGCGATGAATGGTGAAGGGTTAAGTGCATATTTCGATTAAGTTGATTGATGCGCTGATAGAGAAAGAGTTGAGGTGTGGCATTGGAGACTATATAAGACCTCACCTGATACTTATCGTCACAGAGACAGAGTACTCCAACGGGCTCTTCGGGGAAGCTTTTGGGGCAGACCTTATTGCCACAGTCTGCATCTTTTGCGAGACACATTCCACAGAAGACGGGATCGCCCAGACGCACAAGGATGTTGTCGACGCCGTAGACGTGCACGCCACGCACACCGCGCCCTAACACGCGCACAGAAAGAAGCATTTGGGTTAGGGTAGTCGTTAGGGTTGCTCTTCATCATTCGGATGTGAAGTTAGAGGTAGAATTATTCTTTGAGAGGATAGTGTTACGTTGTAGATCACTGAGGACGTTTGTGCTGCGCAGAGAAGAGTAGACTCCGCCATTGCCATTGGGTGAGCGCGAAATGGTCACTTGGCCTTGGCTCGTTTTGCTCAGGAGAAGCTGGGAAAAAAAAAACCATACTTAATACACTCGTGTGATGGACACACTCAAAAGTTTTGTACCTTTCCGTCGAGAGTCAGACAGGGCAGAGTGCTCTGCTCAAAAAACATAATCTGGTCTTTGTCAAGACCAAAGTAATTGTGGGCCGCAAAAAAGTCCGATGTTTGTGCACCAGTGTGTTCGCTCGTCATAATGTACCAAGGGATGACCACAGAGGCTGCGTCGACGCCCGCCTCGGCCGCCGCCAGACGCTGCAGCCGAAGGATGCGCTCTCCTTGGATTTGGTACAGTGTCTTACCCGAGGGCAACCCCACCGAGTACATTCCCTGTTGCCAACAGAGAGGAGAGAGGAGAGAGAAGGGGCAGAGTGATAGAAAGAAAGAGAGAAAGAAAGGATATGAGCCTGTCTGTGTGTGTCTGTGTGTGTGTGTGTGTGTGTGTGTGTGTGTGTGTGTGTGTGTGTGTGTGTGTCAACAGTGAGCACCTTCGGGTAGTTGGCGCCCAGTCGGGTGCCCATCCCCCCTGCCAGCAACAGAATGCCAATTTCCCCCTTAGAGATCGCCTGCAGACCAATTTTGCGCCATCCCTCGAGCAGCTCGGCATTCTCGTCACTCAGTGAGTCCGTCTGGAAGAATGAAAAAAGTATATAAAAAAGAGACAATTCAACATATGCAAAAAGACACGACACAGATCAGGACGCCCACGGACGCACATGAGAGAAACACCACCAATGATGCAGTAGCATACCTCCACGCCCGCGGGAAGCGGCTTGATTTTCTGATCGAGCATCGTCGCATTTTCCTTGAATGCTTTGGCGCGGTTGAGGTTCCGCTGAAGCGTCTCCATGTCGATCGCCTCGAGCTCTTTGATGAGAGATGCGGCATTGGCGGCGTCTATTGACTCGACTAGGCCCACGAGGTGGTCCTGGAGCACGCGCAGTGAGAGAATGGGAAGGAAATGTGTTTTTGGACGATGGAGTCTCATTACCTGACCCATTGACTTGAGTAAATCGACAAGTTTGGTGTTCATCGCGCAACAATGAGTGAGATGACGTGCAGTGACTGCGAGAGTGATTAGTGAAAGGAAATCACAAAAATAAAATTAATGATTAATGAACGAGATCTCACTCAGTTCTGTTTCACATACACAGATTTATACGGTTGGTTGTCGCCACTGTCCGCTGTCGGCCCGCCCGTGTCGGGCTGTCACAGTCTCACAGAATACAGATGTCAGACTGTGTGATGAGTGAGTCAGACACTGTCTGTTCTGGGAGTGTAGATAACAGTGTAATTGAATACTCCTCGTAATGAATGAATAATCTCTATCAAATTTTTGTCTTTCTGCTCATGTCAAAGCTTAGCGAAGTAATTGCTATCCTGGACCGCCTGTGGCCGTTGCGCCTGGCTGGGTCGTGGGACAATGTCGGCTTGCTTGTACGCCCATTTGTGGAGCGACCCATCACGAAAATACTGTTGACAATCGATGCGACCGACGACGTTGTGGACGAGGCCTTGGAGAACGACACCAGCCTCCTCGTGGCCTACCATCCGCCGTTGTTTCGTGCGCTGAAGCGGGTGACGGGAGAGACGGCGAGCGAGCGGTGTCTGGCGCGCGCTCTCGCTTCAAACATGGCCGTCTACTCGCCGCACACCGCCATCGACTGTGCTGTGGGTGGTGCGACTGATTTTGTTTGCGATGCTTTCAAGCACACATCAGTGAAGACCATTGAGCCGGCGGGCACCAGCGAGGATGTCGAGAGGGGCGCGGGAGTGGGTCGAATTGCGCAGTTCGCTCCTCTCTCCCTTGACGCAGCCATTGCCGCCATCAAGAGCCATTTGGGACTGGCTCATCTGCGTGTCGCCTGCCCACGTACCCCTAAAGACATCACCAGCGTTGCTGTCGTCTGCGGCTCGGGCGGCTCCGTCTTCAGTGCCATGTCCAACAGTGCGCGCTCAAACGTCTCCCTCTTTCTCACAGGAGAACTCTCTCATCACGAAGTATACACCCACCCACCCACACACCCACCCACACACACACACACACACCCACCCACACACACACACACACACAC